>OMNW01028823.1:21715-32674 GCA_900303245.1 Selene dorsalis | reverse complement strand
CGGGTTCCGGTTCCGGTCCCGGTCCCGGTTCTGGTCCCGGTTCGGGTTCCGGTTCCGGTTCGGGTTCGGGTCCTGGTTCGGGTCCCGGTCCCAGTTCTGGTCCCGGTTCTGATCCCGGTCCCGGTTCTGGTCCCGATTCCGGTTCGGGTTCCGGTCCTGATCCCGGTTCTGGTCCCGGTTCCGGTCCCGGTTCTGGTACTGGTTCCGGTTCTTGTGGTCCTGGTCCCGGTTCCGGTTCGGGTGGTCCTGGTTCTCGTCCTAGTTCAGTTAGGTCAGGTTAATGGCTGAGTTCCAGTCTGGTCTCTTACGTCAGTTTATGTCCCCTCTTGTCAGTCAGCATCGATGCTGACTTTGCTGAAGGAAATTACCCACATTTCATAGCCATGTAAAGTCAAATACAGGAGATGTTGTCGGAAGCGCTGGAAAAGATCCGATCCTGGTACCTGTTCCTTTCCCGGTCCCGATCCCGGTTCTGGTCCCGGTCCCGGTTCTGGTTCGGGTTCCGGTCCCGGTTCTGGTTCGGGTTCCGGTCCCGGTTCTGGTTCCGGTTCTGGTCACGGTCCCGATTCCGGTTCGGGTTCCGGTCCCGATCCCAGTTCTGGTCCCGGTTCCGGTCCCAGTTCTGGCACTACACCTCGACTACCTAAAACATCTAAAAGCACCAAGTCATTCTATATATTTGATATCATAAACTTATAACAAGCTAAAGGTATCCTCAGGGACACTGAATACTTAATTATTGTAATATAAAATTGCTTAAGAAAACAGGTGTATCTAGGTGGGACAAATGTACAACACATCTAAGACTGTTTGTTACTCCATGCAACCTGATCTCAGAATTAAGGGGTATTTGGAAATATGATATGTGTGTGTGTTTGTGTGTGGGGGAGAGGGGGACTGTTTACTTAACTTTACTTAACTTATCTTTTAAACGTGGAACTTATATTGTATATAGATATTGTATTTCTTAAGTGAAGGCCAGAAGGAGCAAACAAATAAGCTGTTGGTCTGACACCGAAGGACAAACACAGATTGTTTCTCACTAGATAATAGTTGGAAAGCCGCTACAACTCTCAGTCACTGACAAAAGCAACTATTTCTATTTTATGTCCCCTTTCTTAAAGTAACACATAATAAAGAATGTGAAAGGGAAAGCATGGATTCTTCATTTCATTCTCTGTACTGTTGTAGATTCAATCAATTGAGAAAAAAATGGAAATGGAAAAAATGGAAAAAAACATATGAGTTTAGTCAATTTTTTTTTTCATTTTTCTAATGTGTTCATGCAACCTATGGTTAAATGTTAAAATGCAGTCATCAATCGCCTGTTGTTGTCGGTATCAGCGATGTGCAGTTTTTTAATTTCAGGTAACTTTACTACAGGTTTGAATGTGTCAGCGTTTGGTGATTTTCAGGCTTGGGGAGTAATGGATTACATGTAACGACGTTACGTAATTAGGACACCAAAAAAAGGTGCAATCCATTACAGTACAGGGAAAAAATATGTAATTAGATTTTCGGTATATTTGATAAAAACGGGGATTACTTGGCAGGATTACATTTTTAAAATCAACCACAGTAGAGCATACATATATCGTGTGTCGTAAGGCGACACTTTACAACACAACACCACAACAAACTGACACGTGAAACGACCCCCCACGTGTATCCCAATTTCCCCACCCTCCCACACACACACACACAGCCCAGGTTGTCATATCATTTCTTTTGTAAACTTTGTAATATTAGCTTGTTGAGTACGGTTAACATCCTTGAGTGTGTGTTTTTTTAAATTGTTTGTTGTGTGATGTGAGCTGTGGTCTAATATCGTGATTCTGTGTTGCAAGTTATTGATATGAGTTGTGTGTTAATAACAGCTGATGTCAGGCTAACCGTGTGGATGGCATGAATTGTGGGGGAAAGGTGTTGCACATGGATCTGTGCAAACCATTATGAATAAACCTGTTTGTTGTGACATTTTGGGCGGTGAGCTGTCTGAGGTGCTGAAACCCCCCCTCCCAGCTCTTACAGCTCACCACCCGTCACTGGTCGGCACTCAAGTTGGCTGGTTGTAGAGAGTAGCTGGATGTGGAACCTGTCTTGAGAGAAACGTCATGACATGAAGAATGAACTTTCCCTGACAGTTATGGAAAGCAGCTTTAATATTCTTGCACTTGCAGCTTTTTAAAAATTTGAAAAAGTTTTTAGTGATTTTTGCAGTTTTTCGCTGCTGGCACGCAGGTGAAGGAATCACAGACAGCTAACAATGAGATGAGGATGACAAAGACTTGAGAGGGACATCCCTTGTGAAGTGAAGACTATCCTTTTTGCCTAGTGCACAAAAAAGTAAAGTACTTTAATGATACATTTCAACCACATCACCTCAACATATCTTCACTGAGCTTAAAAAGGTTTGCCTAAAAGTTTCGGTGCAAACAAAAGGAACAACAAGAGGAGGAATATAATGCACTGTACTCACAATGGTAACTCATTAACTATTGTTCAAAAAGACAGAGCGTGTGACTGTGGCTACAATGCAGTAACAATACCAGTTTAGGATGAGGCTGTCCCATAAATCAAGGTGCTGTATTTTAGAAGTTGACTGCTTTCATTTTCCTTGAAGATGCTGCAATAGTTTTCTCTTCCCATCACAGCAGAATACCTTGATTTAATTCTCATCATGACCACAGTATTTTTTTTCTAACCTAACCTTGGCAGATCAATAAACAATCTCATGAATCATGTTTGTTTGGCATGTGGAGAGAAATGACGTCCTTTGGATCAGGAGCTGCTTGTGCTGTTTTAGAAGGCAGTGACATACAGGATAAGTAAGATCACAGAGGTATCAAAACAGCAAAAGGAAGTAGTAGAACATTTTACTATATGGAAAAAAAACTTCAGCAGTATTATATTTTACAGGTTGTTGTCACTAACACCTTTGCTGTGTCACAAAGCAGATGCTTCAGTCTGTACACTAGAATGGACTCTATTTATCTAGTCAAAACAACTGCTCAAAGCTAATTACACAACTAGTCATATTCACCCATTCACACACACACTGATACACATCTTTTCCCCAGTCACACGGCATTTTCCTGCCATACACACACTAATGAAAGATGGGTCAGAACGAAGCAAACACAGCATCGAGGCAGAAGCGCTCTAAAGTGTGTGGGTAGATTGAGTGATGTGACAGCATCGCCTGTCGCACCTACGGCACACACGCACCTGTAATGTGTGTGTAACCCGACACACGTGGACAAGTGTGCACACATGTGGACACATGTGCTGCTCTCAACTCCAGGTATTTCACAGTTGTTCTACCTGGAGATGATGCGGCCTACACACCCACAGAGACCGGAGGCTGGAAGAGAGATTTATAACGTTACGTTAGAATTCAATAATTATTATAAATGAGGGTGAGGTGTTTATATCCAACATGTCACTGTCTACTAAATCAACATCTAGTTTTTCCTCACAAAATAAAGTTTGAGAAATGTCTGTGTGGAGCTGACCTGCTGACAGATGTGCAGCTGACAGATGTGCAGCTGACAGTGACAGTTTCCTCATCTGAGCCACCATCCAATCCTCCCTCGCTCACGTTGTGAGGACAGGATAAAGTCTCCTCTCTTTTCTAACCAACTCGTTTCATGTTCTGCCGGTAGCCACGTGAAATATCTCGCACTCGATTTCTCTCTCCCTCACTCGCTCACTTGCGATCCGCATATAAAAATGAATGTTATATGAAAACAGTAACTCGTGAGAAAAATACAGACACGCAAAAACCACAAAATGGAAACATAAGTCCTGTGACCACAGCTGGCCCCACAGGCCACAGTGGTCTGTAGTGTTAAACTCTCCAGACAGGCCCAGTCTACTTTATTAATGTTAGAGCTGTTAATGCAAACAAACCCATTTATCTTTTATTCCCTTACCCAATGAGAATTGATAAGGGAATGGATAAGGAATCAGATTGATCAGCAATATTGATAATAGAATCAGAATCGCTAAATTCCTATCAATTCCCACCCCTATGTCTCATGCACTCAAAACAGCAAGTATGAGAAAGGAATGAGTGAATCAAGGCATTGCACATTATTCCATCATCATCATCATCACCACCACTGTAAATCCCCTCTACAGTGTCAGGTGACACAGAGCAGCTGTAATGTGAGGAAATATTCTCTCTCAAGGTCCATGATGAGTCTAAGAATCTGACAACATGTAAACCCTTACAGATGTTTTGATTCAAATTCATGATAACTAACAAAGCAACGAGGAGTGGGCTTGGAAACAGCAATGTCCGTTCTCCCACAACTAGTGTCCAAAGGTCCACTGAAGATAATAGACCTGATTCTCTCTACCGCTCCTCTCTCTCTTTTGCTCTGTGTGTGAGTGTGTGTGTGTGTGTGTATGATTGGACAACCTCAGTCAATGCGGTGCTATTATGGATTTATGTGTGTGAGTGTGTGTCTGACAAATTTGAGAGCCTGAGTGTCTACACCTGTATTATGGGGTATTCACTAAATGGAAATGAATAATGCCTCCACTTTTAGGCTGACGTTGTATAACATTTTTTTCACATCTAATCTAATGCCTCTGCCTGTCTCCACATGTCTGGACTTTGGTAAGCACTGCACACCCTGTACATTGTGTTATTTGCAGAGATAAACAATTAAAGCATTGTATCCTTACATCACATAAAAAGGAAAAGAAAATATGTGGAATGGATCCAGGCAAGAACCTAATTTTCTTGTTTGACAACCATGCACTGCTGAAATCATCATGAGCTTTAAAAACAGACCATGCTGTTATCTATTCATATTCATGCTGAATATGTCGCCTGGTAGATGACTAAATCTGATGTGTGTTTCAGATGTGTGACTAAAGATGATACTCAACCCACCAACTTTCAATTAGATTACACCAGTGCTGAGTGAAGAGATAGCAGCCTTGTTTTTAACAAATATGTTCTTTCATGAATCCTGGTTCCATCCACGAGAAGAGAAACTTCTTTAACTGTACTCACAACTGAATGAACTGAAATGAATGAACACCACTGAATATATTCTACGCTCTACCTGGAGTAAACATCAGCAGTGGTGCTAAAATGGAAAGTTTCCTGTCATCCAGACAGTGACGTCAAGATTAATTGCCATTAATCCAGGAAGCATGAATCTGCACATCATATTTAATGGCCAACAGCTTTTGATATGTTATGTAGAAGTACTGGGCTAATTGTGGTACCAGGCCCTAAAGAACATTAAGATTGATTCCCCCGGGGACCATGAAACCTGGTGCTTTGAAACAGATGTCTTCCTTGGTGTGCAACACTCTACAAATTTCTAATCCTTCTTTAATGCTAAATGCACTCCAATGGCTCCAATGTAGGAATAGTTAAGAAAATATGACAATGAATAATTAAATTACTGGACAAATATGTTTTAAGAGAAAACCTAAATTCCAGAGACTCTAACAGAGGCACACACACACACACACAGCTGTGGGTCATAAATCAAAATAGCTTCTATCAGTTGTCATCTTTTCCCCTGTGGCTTCATTGTAGAGATGTGTTATCTCGTCCATCCTGTGTATTTCTTACTGTTATTTCCCTCACAAAAGTAAGGGCACAGTTGCTCCCTTGTCTTTTTCTCACATAACAGTCATCAAAAGTCGGACTGTTCAGTATTTCTTTGTCACTTTCTTCCCTTGAGGTTTTTTTTTTTGAAGTCATTATAAACAGCGTCTGAGCAAAAACTATCTTGATCAAACGATGAATGTAAAAGTAATTCTGCTTATTTTCCTTCTCAGCTGTGGCATTAAAGCAAAGGAGAACAGTCACTTTGTACGTAAAACAACTCATTTTATTGTAGTGTCCATTATTTCAGGATGTTTTTTTCATTCATTGTTGTTGATCACACTCCCTACTGATTTTTCAGTGGGGATTTTTCCTGTCAGGCTTAATGGGATGGCTAAATCATCACTGTCAGCTTAACAATCAGACTCATAGAGTACTGATAAACAGTGCACCATGTAGGTATTACATTTCTACAGAAAGAATATGAGCTTTGCTGAAGTGTGAAGATACAATATTGTGCTACGGACCCTTACAATGAACTCTTTCAACATGTGCAATTTTGGTGTTTTTAATATTTTATAGCACATATCATGACCAAAATAATCTGCTAACACCATGATCAGAAACCAATCCTCAGTCAGTTTGTGAGGATGGAGGGTGGGGCTAATTAAAAGCTCAGCATGCGAAGAATCGGATTAATTGTCACAAGCAATAACACTGTCGGCTACTGTTAACAAACACCATAAACACATGGAGGATGGTACTTGTATTACTGGTGTTGCAGTTATAGTTAATGCCTGAGGGTGGGGAACCTGGTAAAGTTCAGATCAAATGCAGGTCCTGATAATATTTGGATCTTCAGTAGGCTGAGGCCTGCGTGGGATCTGTATGACTGCCTTCCTATGGGATTTGTATTTGATTACTGTGACACAGTTAATGCTCCTCTGGATATTCCCAAGTTAATCTACAGTACAGCATGCAGCTTTATTGTTCCAACATTGTCCTGTGTACTAAGTAAACAGAGTTTATCCAACATGAAATTCATTTGGGGCAGCAGTGCATCATCATTATTTTAGATTTGAGAAGCTCCATACAAATAAATTTCTTTTTCCATTTGATTGTGTTCTAAAAGGAGCCACATCCTCGCACTTTACATTTATTAAGAGATTTCAGTATTTCATATGGAAACACTAGTCACAGTGATTACATCAGTCTTGGGTGACGCTTTGCACACCTGCATTTTGGCAGTTTGTCTCAGTATTCTTTCGTGATCCAAGCTCTGTCAGATTGGACTATGGACTCTTTTTTCAGTTTGTCCCATGTCTGCAGCAAACCTCTGAAGCACCGTTGGGTCCTGGGTCACAAAACCCATCTTGCCCTGTCACTCAGTTTGGCCAAGAAGCCAACTCTAGAGCCCTGGTTCCTCTTGCCATGTCATTATTAAGGAAACTGTCATGTGGCTTTAGAAATAGTGGTATACATTTACCCTGATCTCTGAGGAACACAGAGAGTTTCTTAAACTTATGGTTAAGTGTTTCTCCCAAAGATGCTTTCCATACTTCATCTGTATAATTCTGTCTTCCACAGATTGACTCCAAAAAGTTGTAGTCACGTATCAAGGATAAACAAAGCAAACAGGATGTGTCTGGATTCTGTCATAAAGGGTCTGAATACTAAATGAGAGTGTCAGTTATTGACTACTGATAATCCAGAATAGCCTTGACAATGGTGTGATTGACGGTGTCAGACAGTTGTTTGACTGTTTCTGAAACTGTTGATTTGAACACATCACACTGACTACCGTTCACCCACAGTGGAGACAGAATCAACCCAACAAATCCAGTCTGTGGACAGACATACCTGATGAGAGCTCTACTTAGTCTCAACTGTTCTCCTTTGACTTGACAGAAAGGCTGTGTTAACTCAGATAGCCACCCTTTACTATGCAGAATGAACAATATGTCAAAGCTTGAGGTGGATGGACTACAACAGCAAGAACATAGATCACTGGTGAAGTACAAACAGGATGAGTCCAGCCCAGGACATTCATCTCTTCTGCTCCCCTGTCTCTTTTACACTCTATCTACCTGCTTCCTGTACGTACACAGTATTTCCTCTCTATATTACTTTCTCCATGCCTCCCTTTATTGCTGACTGTTTTTCTTTTCGCTATTCCTCAGTCCATCCTTGATCTCTTATCCCCCCTTGAAGTAAATGGCTGATTCCAGTCTGTCAGAACAGAATGACTGATTACAACACAGGGCCAAGGTGGCTGCTCATCATATCAATATCACTCATTTTCAGTCAACTCAAAAGCACACCAGTTTCCTGCCTTCCTCCCTTTCTGCCTTTCTTTTATTTCCTCTTTTATGCCCTTTTTCTTTTGAAAGAGCAGACTTTCTACCGTCCTTCAGTCCCACTTGTGAGTGAGTGGTGAGTGGTGAGTGATTAACACAACATGTAAGCTGTCCAATAAAATCACATCACCGTCCAAAAGATTGCCAGACGAGCCATCTTAACCATTAAGCCCAATTAAATATTGCAGATTTTGATGACTGTCATTGTATTGGTGATGTTTTTTTTTTTTTTCTCAAATGGGGCTGATCACACTGTCAGAGGTTCAGATTCACCAAAAGTTCAACTCTTGTTTCTTGTTCTCGCTACATCTTAATTAACGAAGAAACTGCAGTTACAGTTGTATGTGTTATATTACAACTGTATTAGATAGGAGATAGGAGTTTTAAGCTTTTATGGTAACCATGTTGCTTCAAGGCAACAGTCTCAGGTCCTTCATTACCTCTAGTGATTGGTACCACTGTGGGGCCTGTATCTTCAACCTTGGATAAGTAAAACAAACAAAAGAATGTAAGTTGAAAGTGGTTGATAGAAAAATTGGAAATTGTACACGTTTGAAGCATTTTTATGATGTTTAGAAAAGCATTCAGTCTTTTTTTCTTTTTTTTCTATCACATTCCACCTCTCATCTATAACCTGTTAGATTGTCAGACAAAAGTGAAATTTGAGGAAGTATGTGACAAATTCAGTTTATTGGCCTTTCATATTTTCGGTAAACAACAATCTGTCCAGTAACAGATAGTCCTCGTGAATCACTGAAAGTAATAGTAGTGAGTTTGTATTTGTCTCCCTAAACTGCTTGACATCAAATTATCTCCAACATTAGAAGCTGATGTTGTGTTTTGTCTATGTGCAGTAGTAGCCAGTGTGCTATTCATTACTCTGATTTTGTCCTACTCCATCCTACTCTAAAGGCCTTCTGCTGACCGTTTCACTAGTTGGAGCATTGCTTAAATATGGCAAGATGAACTTATTATCATGTGTGCAGATGTGCTCACTGACCTTCCTCTGTGATTGAGGCTGCCTGTCCTGATGAGCCAGGGTTGGCATCAGGTGTGATGGCTGATGAGCTCCAGCTATAGGCACATTGTCTGTCTTGATGTCTTCTTCCTCCTCTGGATTTGTCAGGTCTGATGGCACAGTCAGTACATCCTTCTCTATCTTGCAGATTTTTTGTAGCAATATAACATTTCAATCCGTCCTCAAAGAAAAGACAAAAAAAAGTAGTTGTAGCATTCTGAATTCTTCTACGTTTTGAGGCATACCTTTTAAAAAGGTGGCTCGTGGCTCATACAGTTTCTGATAGAGAAGTCTGAGATATGTTGAAAAAATTTTAACATTTAAAAAGTATTCCACACATAATTTCTTCTGACATGTAAAGACCTTAAGAGAAAGTAGTAGTAGCAGTGTTGTACGTTTACCTTTATTTTGAAGTGAACCCGTGTAAATCTTGCTGAACAATGCTCATTGTCAGATGTGCAGCTGTAGCCTCTGCATATGGGGCGCCTTCTCCACCCATTGAGATACACAGATCCCCAGTAATGGTAATTTTGAAGACTGTAATTTGTGGAGCTGTTGTAGGTTTACACTGTGGGGGTGTCCCTAATATTTTGTCCATCTGGTTGACATGAATTAAGATTGACAAAATGTTTGAACAGCATAAAGCATCTGAAAATGATAATCTTCATTAACGCCGGATTTATTACAGGCCTGTTGTATTATACTGCATTGGGTTTATGTAGGTGTACCCAACACATTGGCATGTAAGTGCAGATTATTGTAATTACAGAAGGTTTTGACATGGATTTACTTCACTGATGGAGTCTTAATGTATTTTTGAATACAAAAGAAAATACCAGAAAGGACTGACAGATTGTAACAACAGAATGAAATGTTAGTTCAGGCTTTTTTTAATAGTACATGGCTGTTGAATGGAAAGTGAAAATATAGAATGGCCTAATAACAACATTATGACACATGGTGTGATATTATGTGACCATATAACATCTGATCATTAATTATATGTCAATATTCCAATAATGTAAATAAACCAGTGCTGTTTTGTCTTAAACATAGTACTCTTGGGGGGATTTGCTTCAAGTGGCAATACACAACTCTTGCACAGATTCCCAGTTTTCAGAGTTTGGGTCTCGAATATCTAAAATGAAATGATGCAGTATGATATTTTATAGCTGCAGCTTGTTTCTTGGTAATATTTGCTCTGACTGAGTGCAGCCATCTTTGTGATGCACCGTTATTGTAAATGATAACATTAGTTATGAGGATCAGTTGCCTGAGCCCAAGTGTAGTCAGTGGCCGTTGTTTGCCCTTTTATGTATCCTGAGGACCATTCATCCACTCAAAAGGACTTCTTCAGTTGCACTTCTTCTAAGATGAACAACAGAAAAGCAAAGTTAGACAAAAATATTGATCAGAGCAGCTATAAAGTGAGCTGTCACAGAGTCAGTATATTGACTTCATACCCCAGAGTACTGAATAGAGAAAATGTTATTTTGAAAAATGGGGGACAAAAGAAAACTACTAATTTGCAAGTACAATTTTGTTTTCTTTAGAAGTTACAAAGTCATGAATTTTGGTTTTTATGTGAACGTGCCCTGCTGAAAGCAAGCCCAGAAGTTTTATAAAAGTGGCTTATTATGACCAATGGTAAGTTATTGTTGTTTTTTTTGTTAGGAGTCATTTTGTGGCCATAGTAATGATGATGGTGGTAAGGGTGGAAGTCTGGCATAGTGACAACGTTTGCACCAGCAGGAAGATGTGTTGGATGGATATGTCACCAAAACACACATTAAACCTCAACAACAGGGGCGTCGTGTGGCGTAGTAGGTAGAGCAGGCGCCCCATATACAGAGGCCATAGTCCTCGCTGCAGCCGGCCCCGGATCGAATCCCGGGCGGCCCTTTGCTGCATGTCATTCCCCCTCTCTCTGACTCCCCATTTCCTGTCTGTCTCAACTGCACTATCAAATAAAGGCAAAAAAAGCCCAAAAAATATATTAAAAAAAA
>OMNW01028823.1:0-21695 GCA_900303245.1 Selene dorsalis | reverse complement strand
ATGGTGGTAAGGGTGGAAGTCTGGCATAGTGACAACGTTTGGACCAGCAGGAAGATGGGTTGGATGGATATGTCACCAAAACACACATTAAACCTTGTACAACATAAACAACATAGGGTTTTTAAATATAAGACAGTTTCAAAAACTGTAGCTCTTTTATTGTTTGTTATTGTAAACATAACAGTTAAGGTGCTTGAATTATGGATTTTACTCCAAACCACATTTTTTCCTCAAAGCTATTGAACCAAGGTGTACAACCATATCCACATGTTTATTAATGTTACTAGGATCTCCCAAGCCTGTGCTGTTGGTGTGATCCAAAAGCCAGGGAAAGGTGACCTATGGTCATAGAGTTGAGGACTTACTAATTACTTACTACTAACTACTACATTTAATATTCATGTAAGTAGTTCCTCAGTCAGAGAGTAACTCACTGGAACAGATGAAATGTTCTGAATGTCAGTATGGAAAAGACGCGAGGAACATTTGCTTCAGTCTGTCATTTCCTCAACATGTTCAAAGCTCTTGAGATAACATAGCAGAAACATGGCTGAGCGCTAAAACCATAAAGCCTATGAGCTGAAATTCAGGTCAGAGATCTACATGCCGGACAGAAACAGTCTCTTACTCCTTCTTAGCTCTGTCATCTTACCAAAATTAATGTCACTCTAGTAACTAACTGCTGATCTCCTGGGATTTTCATACTGAACTGTCTCTAGAGTTTTTTTTTTAATTTTTTTTATTAAGAATGGTGCAGAAACAAAAATCACCAGAACACCAGCGATAAGAGTTTGTTGATGTGAGAGGGCAGAAGAGAAAGGTAAGACTGGTTGCAGTTACTCAAATAACCAACATGCTGTGAACAACACATCCAACCTCGAAGTGGGATGGGCTACAGTAGCAGAAGACCATGACAGGTTCCACTTCCTGTTACCAAGACCAGAACCCAGAGGCTGCAGTTGATATAGACTCACCAATCCTGGACAGTTGACAGACTTTCTGTGATAGATCTGAATTTGTGCTGAGGCAGCAGATTGTAGAGCCAGAGCTTGAATCCATGGCCTCAACCTGCTTTGGCTTGTGGTGTGATGGTGTTGGGAATGTTAGTACCAGTTAATCATGGTTTGAATCCCACAGTGTATCTGAGTATTGTTGCTAGAGATGTGAATCTTTGGGTGTCTCACGATTTGATTTGATTCTGATTCTTAGGGTCATGATTCGATTCAAAATCGATTATCGATGGTTGGGCATCACCTGTAAGGGTTAGGGTTAGGGCTAACAAAACAAAACAAAACAAAGGACAGTGATTCTTACGTTATGGCCACTGTTCACCACCTTCTAATGACCACTTCCAACACGATAATGCTCCATATCACAAAGCTAAAGTCATCTCAAACTGGTTTCATCAACATGACAGCGAGCTCAATGGAATCCAGCGGCCTCCTCAACACATTCAGAATGTGGTAGAACTGGAGATTGGCAGCAGGAATCTGATGTGATGACACAGTGCAAATGGTTCAACATGGAGCAGAATCTCAAAGTTTCCAACATCTTTTAAAGTCCACACCACTTTCACATTTGTCTTTAGCCTCTTTGACCTTCATTATCTTTTCCAGTTTTTTTCTCTCATCTCCTGTCCTTTCTCTGCTCCTCTTGTCCTTTTCTTTCTTTCTTACTGTTTTCTCCATAAGTGTCAGTGTCAGCTAGAGTTTTCAATCTCCTTGTTTAGCCTTGATGTTACAACCAGACTTGGGACATGTTTAATTGCATATGCAGGCCGTCAGTGTGTCTGCCTGTGTGAGCCCATGTTTTCAGCACACCCCTGTCAACGTCCCACTATGTGTTTTTTAAAGCAGCAGTCAAACTGTATCAATATTGGTTCTAGATGACGGCAGGACAGCTGCGGATTCAATGTGTTGACTTTTTTTGCAGCACTAATCGAATGCAAATGTAATGCTAATGTGGCAGCAGTAGTGAACCTGGAGGGAGTCAGGAGATTTGATGCTGTCATAGTTAAAAAAGGAAAAGAAAGAAAAATAAGTCCCGCCAGTGTGGGTTGATGTTGCTCTTGCTTTTACTTGAATGAAATAATTTACCATTTAGAGTATTTCATGTCATGTATTTATGTATTTATTCAGAAACCAGACATTTGCAGATTCATCTTTTATAATAATCCCTCAATTTATCACTTTATTTCTGTTCTTTGAATACTCAAAAAAAAAAAAAAATGGTGAGGCCGCAAACAAAATATTTTTTGTCATGTCTCTAAAAAGTAGGACATGCTGAGGATTTGTCAATTTGCATTAAAAAATGCGCCTGTGTTTTTGCATTGCCGTAGACAGCACAGCCGTTTTGCACAATGATGCACCTTGGTTTAAGGCAGAGGAGAATTTGGCACACACATTTGTTAATTATTCACACAGATATTTTGGCATTCACATGTGCTAATTATAAGTGCTTTTAGCAATAGTACTATCAGAAAATTAGCATAATGTCTCCCTGGTGGCCATTTTTAAAATGGCTTCCAAAACTACTGCAGGGTTGGACCAGTGTTGTTTAAAATGACCATAATTAAACTTCAGAGGAAATAATCACCGTGATCGATGTGAATAGGCAGCAGTATAGAGGACTGAAATAACCAACCCCACACTGACAAAATCTGTGATGTTTATTAGTAAAGACAAGACACAGGACATGATTCATTAATATAATTAAATATATATTTATTTGAATTTGAATTTGAATTAATCGCTAAAAAAATTTCGCCCAGCCCTAGTGAACAGTAAAAGTTGTCTTCTAACATGAAATAATCTGAATAATAGTTAAAATTATAACCTCACGGGTACAGTTAATACCACCATTGAAGCCGTCAACAAGATATTGATGTAGCCTATAGTTTCAATAAAATCAGTGTGCTGTCTACATTTCAGTCAAGCTAGCATGTGTTGGTTAAAAACAATCAAAACCAGCGCAAAAAAACAAAATAAAACAAAACAAAACAAAAAGACAAACACAAATTCTTCCTTTTTAAAGTAAGTAGTAAAATTCTAAAGGAGATTATTAGCCCAATATTAGCTTCAGATAATGATAGTGTGTAATCAAAGAGCTGCTTAATGGAATGAAGGTGCAGGAGATGTGTATCATCGTACCTAAGAAAACATCTGCACTCAGCCAGGAATTCTGGGCCAAAATAATTACCCCTAAAAACCAAAGTAGAAAGTTTAACTTCCTCCCTTCAGGAGCTGCTATAATGACTACATGATATGGTAATTAAAAGATGATTAAAGATTAGGAGTTTCGGTAATTACACCTTTAACTGAACTAATGGAGCAATCAGACAAAATTTCAGTTTTTTTTTTCTTCTGCACCGTTTTAGCTCCGAGGCAGTAATTTCATTTTTTTCTACTATTATTTCTATTTGTTTGAAGCAAAAAAAGGAGACAGAGGAAAAATCAGTGTAATTAGAGGTGGAATTCACCCAGGTCCTTCATATAGCACTTCACTTATTCTGCACAAGAAACGTGAACATTTGGAACATGTTCAAGGAAGTTTTCTTTTTTTTTCCTTTTTTAGAGGACACAAACTCTCTCTCTCTTTCTCTCTCATACACACACACACACACACACTGCTCAGATTGCAAAATTAACAAAGATGTCAGCCAACCACAGCCTAGATCAGCCTTTAGTAGGATGTCAGTCTCTCTCTCTCACTCTCTCCACACATTTACCTCATGGACTGTGGGTGGGGATTAGGCCTTGTCCGGTGTAACCTTATAAAGCTCCATGACAGGCTACTAAAGGCTTTATGTCAGAGTCTAGCCTGTAAAACTCTACTTGACAACACACACACACAAATACACAGAGGCCAGGAGGCATGCACACAAAGACACACAAAGACACTAATTACCATACATGAGACACACTCTCTTTCTCTCATGCACACACGCACACACACTCACACACACACACAGATTGTCAGGTTTATAAGGTTGCAGGCATTATGGGGTGTGACAAAGTTGAGGCCAGTTTTACAGCGGAGGGGCTTTAGGGACTGGAGCTGACAAGGGTTTGAGGCTGAAGCTGTTTTAAGACGGCAGTGGAAAAGCCTCTATAGCAGTGAAAGTGGATATTTGTAGTGGGAACACACAGACAAGGTCAAAAGTTCACCAGTTACAGACAGGAGTCATAAATAGGCATGTCCTGCTCTTTATTTTTGTGTTAAGCTGCATTCAGACGGACCTGAGCCCTCTGTCTGAACTTGCCAGTCTGATATAGTTGTGCAGAGATAATGAGAAAAAGAAGACAAAAGAAAGAAAAACATGGTCATGTTGCAAAAATACTGAACCTGGCCGAACCTTTTTTTGTTTTACTGGGCAAAAAAAAAAAAAAAAAATCTTGATTACTTTTTTTAATTTTCCAATAACGATAATCTGATGATATCCTTTAAAATGTGATTATTTATTTATTTATTTTTACAAAGAATGCTGGAAAACTTGCTTACCAGGACATCTATAGATGGACACAGCATTTTGGAACAACAGCTCTTGTTTATTTTCTATAAACTTAAGCATTTAAGAGACTCCCAATTAAACTTAAGTGTGGATACATACATAGAAATAAACATTTGGGTTCTCTGCTCTGAGAAAATAAATTGTGCAGCATACATGCATGAGCAAATAGATAACACTTTACTATTTCTTAATATTGTTGCTGAAATGTTTGTTTCTCTTCTATAATACACATTCTACATCTTGGAGGTGGCGTCCTTCCACATATGGGCTTCCTTCACCTTTCAAATGAGGCAGAGCTCTGTGGGAAACAGTGGGAGAGACACAGTCCGAGGGGGAACCGAGACACAACAGGAGAGGCAGGTCCATGGAGCTAGCTACTGCAGTCTTCTTCAGAAGTGTCACCTGTTGCTGTGACGTGTCTTAGCAGCTGATATTTCGTCTAGGCGTGACCAGCGGGGTCGATTATGCCTACTGCTGCCAGATGTTTGCTGGAGGAGAGAGTCCCAGGTGTGTGAGAGCATGTAGGTCCCTCATCCCTGTTGTTTGTCCCCTGCGCCCGCTTTCTGACCTCTGTGGCCTCCTTGATCCAACATTTTTGTTCGTTGCTCTCAAATCCAATTATGTTTGTGTTGTTCCATGATGTGGTTGTTCATTTTGCAACGCAAAATCGGAAATGCCCCTGATACTGCCGAAAATGCCGGCATCGGTATCGACAAGTACTGGAGTCCAGGCACCAATCCAATACCATGTGTGTTAGAAATAGGCATCTGTTTAGCAGTTAGCACCGTTAGCTCTGACTAATGCTACCCAGTATTTCTTTGCTGCTCTTAAATTGACATACAAGTTCATGTTGATAACTCTCGTCATTGAAGCTAGCTCATTCAGTCAAGTTACAATGTTTAGCTGTCTGGTAATGTGTGCCTTGCTTCGCATTCAGGTGCCAAATATTAACCCCTCAGAAACATAAATTCCAATTCATAATTCCAATTCCAACATAACACCTTATACGAAATGATCGTTGTAATCAGTTCAGTATATCTGGTTAATGGTGTCCACACGTTCTACTAAGGTCTGATAGTTATTGAGGTTATATTAGAATGCATAATTTGAGTAACTGTGAGCACTGTGACGCAGGCCTACATCTGGTGAATGTTTTAACTGTCTGGAACAATCTCAAATGATTTGAAGGTGTAGCTGCATAATAACACATCACAGGGCTTATTATCATTACCTTCTGTTTAGTAGCAAGAATGAAGAGCAGAAACGACATAATGAGGCAGAAGCTTTCAAAGTTCTCCATGTTAACAAAAATTGCACATTTAACAGATGTGAAGTAGACGGCAGACAGAATCCCTAAAGACTAAGGGATGAGTCTCATATGAGGCAAATGAGGAATAAACTATGAAAAAAAACTATGACTGAAATGTGGGAGAATGTAAGGTGACTTTATTCTGAAAATATCAGTAACCGAGGACAAATTAAGGACAAGTATGCCTCTCTAACATATTATTATGTTTAACATTGACCTGTTACAGTCAGTAAACAAGTAAACAAACTAACTTACTCTCAGAGAAACCAAATCCTGCAAGGTTGTATTGTCTGTCTAGGTGGGTGGGGGCAGTGACTGCTTTGTGACATCACAAAGTTGCAGCAGTGCTGATAGCTGGTTTTAAGGCTTAATATCCAAATGCAAGCTGTATTCATTTCTCTGTGGACTGAGGCGCTGATTCTTTCACACTGTTAATATAGAACCTACTGTGTAATAAACAGACATGGAAATCTACTCTAATACAATATGTGACCTTTAAAAAATGATTTCCTCTAATGTGCACTCACTCTCAAACACTTAGGAGCCTTCTTTATTAACTAAATGATGAATTTGACTTGTTCTGGCCTTATTTTGTAAGACACACAGTGTATTTCTGTGATGTTGGATTGAGCACACAGGAAGGTGGGTGTCTGAGGTGAGAAGTCATTTTTCCATTGTCTCCATTGTGTCTGGATGGTTTCATTGACTCTAACAGCCAACGGTCATGGTGTTTGTAGGATGAGATGAGCATGAAATTACAACTAGATATTTCACCACATCCCAGCCCTGACATGAGCAGGCCAGAATACTAACTGTCTCAGTCTGTCTCAATTATTTATTTATTCACTGACTGAATGGTGGTCAAAAAAGACATGAAACATATTTTTAAAATGCAGCCTTCATTAAATCTATAACTATATATAATGTTGATAAAACATTTTCTTGGTGTGTTTCATTTCTTTTTCTTTTTCTTTTTCTTTTTTTTTTAAATCTCTATACCACAGCATGTTAAAGAGTCAGGAAAATACTTTTTATATAAGATCACTATAATATTATATGTATTATTCAATATCAGGAAGCTGACATGATTGACACAGCGATTACTAGACAGCCATTATCCTGGAAAAGAAGTGATCTCTGCTCTGTTCCTGTGATGACTGGAATACCTGATGAATTGGATCAGCTCGAGAGATGCCAGAGACACTTGTTCATGTTCACAAAGGCAAATGAAAAGAGCAGGATCATAGGCATATGAAATGTTTTTGGATGAAGTCTCCTTTAAGTAGATAAATTCAGCTGAAAAACAAGAAAAACATAATCTCTGCGCATCACAGGCAAACTTGATGGAGCTTTGGGGCTCTGATTAATTTCTAATTTGAATTTAAGATCAAAAGATACTTTGTGTAATGTAAGATAATAGTTAAGATAATAGAATGTTATGTTAACAATGGGTAATGAGTGTAGAAACTCCTCTTTTGTGTTTCTGACACACACACACTATCACACTGACACACACACACACACACACACACACTTAATGCAATAAAAAGCTGATGTAAGCTCCAAGTGCAGTTGAAATTTGAAGAATGTGCTCATCAGAAGATTCTTTTTGTATTTTGTATATGTTTCATATATTTTGTTGCCATTCAATGAATATTAACCAGACTTTGTATCATCTTTTCACACACAAATACACATGCAAGAGAAAATAAGACAGTGATAAAGCAAAATAAATAAATAAATAAATATTTACTGTAGCTATCAAAGCAGCTCATGGGCCATTTATCATGAAAATGTTGTCCTTCAGTCATTATCCTTGACAAACAACTCAAACAGTATTAGACCAATATGAGCAGCGTCTTTTACAGTTTTCTTGGACACAATCACACAGTTACTCACACAGTTTATAATTTAGATATAACAAATAGTCACACCTCAGAGTTTATCTTAGTCAAGGTAAATTAGGACTTTGAAAAAAAAAGAAAAAAAGGCCACCCTTGGAACCACATCCAGCAGCTGAGCTCCGTTTACTTCAGCAGCTGTGTGTGCGTGTGTGTGTTGTCTCATTGCACTTACCACAACAATGCTTACAAACCATAAATTATGAGGCGTGTTTGCCTGCCCTTTGTTGGGGCTTACTATTGCAAACTGCCACTAGAACTGATTGATTGATTGATTGATTGGTTGACTGACTGATTGATTGACAGACAGGCCTAACACAACAAACCAGTCTGAAATCATTCTGTGAAACAAGTCCCTGTTAAGCCAGGTCCTCACCATATGAAGCTATAGTTTGTCTTGGACATGACCCAGATTGTAGGTGTAATGGTCATATTGATCCTGAGTCAGAGATTCTTGTCGAATCAGAAAAGAAGAGGTCATGATGGTTCAGAGTTCACCTGGGTCAGGCAGGCAACTATGGCTGTCTTTACACTACAAGCCTTGATGCCTAATTCCGATTTGTTGCCTATATCTGATTTTTTTTTTGATTGTCTGTTTACATGTTCAGAAGTGACCCATATCTCATATCTGCATTTGCACCTGCTTTGCTTGTGTGAAACATCCGGCTGAAGAGGAAATCAGCGAGTGAACTTTTTTAAAGACGGGAGATTTATTAGGTCACGTTAGGTCCATAATTAAGTCCATAATTATTAATTATTTATAAATGAAGGTGAGTCTGGTGCTCAGAGTTTGCTTGCCCTTGGTCCCATATAAATAAATGTTATATGAGAACAAGAACAAGAGAGAGAAAAAAAACAGACGTGCGTACACCACGAAAATGAAACACTGTAATAATTACTGTGACAGTGACCACAGCTGGCCACACCTGGCCATGGTAGTCCAGGTCAGCCACACGTGTTAATCATGGGCTGCAGAGGTTCAGCAAAACGTGTGGGTAAGGGAGTTAACTTTATTATTGATGACTTATGACTTGCATTGCCAGGGAATATCAGATCTGTCTGTTTAGACTCCAGACGTGTTGGCAGATATTCAATCTGACAATATCCAATATAGTGCATTTTTTTCCCCTTTACACGTTCATGTTACAGATCCGATCTGTGCCAGTTGAAAGGAAAGAATCGCAATTGGGCCACTTGAACCATGTAGTGTAAAGACAAAATATATGATCAAAGAGAACAGTTTGATATCTGATCTGCCTCCTGAACTCAGACTGAGAGCTGGTTCCACAGGAGAAGAGCCAGGTATCTGAAGGCTCTGCCTCCCATTCCACTCTTAGAGACTCTAGGAACCACAACTATGCCTTGATTTTGAGAGCAGCATGTTCTTTTGGGATAATCAATGTGATGAATTTGCACAGGGTTTAGCTGTGCACCTTGTGTAGCTGTTTGTAGTCACTCAGCAGAGATCACATCACATCATCCTATCCACTTGAACCCATAGTATAAAATGTTAGTAAAAAAGTTAATACAAAACCTGGACAACAGGTTCCGGATGGAAGCTGCAAATCCATCAGCGAAAGTAGCTGGAACCCAGTTGACTCTGTTTTACATTCAGACTTTATTTTAACCTGCCACAACCAGCTGGATGCTCCACACTCCCTTCTTACTTGCCGCACTTGGATCTACGCAGCGGAGCGAGGAAACTACTCCAACTACATTACAAGATTGAATTTCATGTTTTAGCACACTGGCAGATGCTCCTTGTATAGCCTACAGGTAGGAGAGGAGCAAATGAACTCTCCGTGTCAGCAGTTTCTCTCCGCTCACTTTATAGTGGGGAAAACAACAGGCAGAACATAAATGGAAAACTTTTCGGAATAAATTTGGTTTATAATTGCAATTCTGCGAGCGGCCATATTTCCCTGCTTGTCACGGCGGGAGAACACGTGCTGTGGCCCTAATCTCTGAGGAATGACAACGGATGGGTTTGGCTGTTTGTGTTTTCAGGTGCTTCTCCTCAGGGCCCCCTTACCTTATCAATATGTGTGTATGTGCATGTGTGTGGTGGCTGAGACAAAGATTTCCTGGTTTTAATTTCTCCTCTCCTACTTACCTCTTATAGGTGTGTGTTGAGCGTGTGTGCTTTGACCACTAGGGAAATGTGCGTTAACAGGTTCTAAAGAGTGCCGATCCCCAGCTAAAGCTTTAATGTGAAAACTTAATTAAGGCGACAGTAAGGAAAGCTATTATGGGTAAGCTGTTAGAAATTAACCAGTCAATCTAAGGGTGTCTAAATTGAATTTTTGCTGAAGCGTCCGGCATTCAACTCATCAAATCTCATCTCCTCGCTACCTCTGACCCCTTGGGTTCAATTTAGGTGTGAGTCCATGAGCGTGCGTAGCTCTGTGTGTGTTAGCACAACACAACATGAAGATGTACACTTTTATATTAGCACGAATACAGAACTCAATTAAGAAAGTGCTTTAGCAATCCAATTAAAAGTCTTTGGACAATTCTTGCTCTTGACTACACTCCCTCCTCCCTACTAATAATGAAATAACACACACATATCCTCCCTGGCTCTCTCCACCTTGTCTTAATAATGAAACAACTTAAAAATACACCAGGGCTTTGAATCAAGGCCTTAAAAGGTTGCAGTGCGTATTCTTTTTCTCCCTCTCATTCTCTATTGCTCTCTTCTATCGCTTCACTCTTTCTCTTCACCCATAAGGCCAAGCAATTGACTGAGGGTGTTGACTCGTAGATTGAAATGAAGCAGCTGCTGTTTGAACAGGTGTTAGAGACAGGGAGGGGTCTCGTCTCCTGTTAATCTTGCCCGTTCGATTAAAGACTAAATTAACCAAACTTTCCTTTGAACGGTGCATGCGGAGGGCGTTGTTAGCGGACGCCTCGTTAATGCGCTCGTTTGCCTTCCGTTTCCACAGCCTCGGGAGACCAGACACTTGGTGGTGGCCATCCGTCTCCCGTGGCAACCCTTGGGCGCTCTCAGATCAATTCTGTATCCCATAATAACATGTGCGTGCAGGCCAGTCTGTGGGTGTAATTACCTGGTGTGTCTCCGTGGTAACATAGAAAAGGCTTTTATTAAATTAGCCCAGTGGGTCGGCATTTATGGAGAAGTGTCTGGAGAGGCAGAGAGGCTGGTTATACAGTGGAGCACAGGGACAACTCAGCCAGCATTCATCATGCAGCATGGAGGGGAGGCTCATTGAATTAGCTGTTAGTGTCACTGCTTGTGAAGAGGTGGGCAAAGTTTTTTAAATGCAACATAAACTGCGGATGGCAGATCTAGTGGAGAAAAATGCCCATTTCTTAGGACTGAATAAGTCATAATGGAAAATAAATGTGGATCCTGCTTTCAATTAGTTAGCTCACACACACAAGCTGATAGAAAAACATCTGTCCACACAGAAATGCACAAAGCTTGTAATCAGAAACAGAGTTTCAAAACAAACTAGTCAGGAGTTCTGTAACTTTGTGACATCACAACAAAGCAGTCACCACTGTCATCCAGTGTCCACTTAAAATCTGCTATATTTCCATTATATCGCTTAAAACATTCAGCCAAGCTAACTCTACTGGCTGACCGACCTGATACTAGAAATATTAAAGTATATTGATATGTTTTTATTTCTAAAAACAACAGAGATGTCATCTTGTGGATCAGAAGTTCAGCATTCAGCTAGATTTGAAAAAAATTCCCCAAACTAATACTATTAAGTCATTGATTTATAAATGAAGGTATCCAAAAAGACATCCAGTCTCTGTCATCTTAAAACATGATCTTCTGTCTTGAAATTATTATCACATTATCATGGTCTGTAAACTTTATTTTGTGGCTGCTCCTAAGAAAAAAAAAAGTCCAAATGTAATTTATCACTAATTACAGTGTGTTCTCATTCAGAGCAGAATGCTGCCTGATCATTTTTGTTAAGTAAAGAACCACAAAATTACAGTTGTTAATAGAGTTGAGTAGAGATGACAGCTCGTTAATTTCTGGAGAAATTCCTTGAATGAAATGTGAGTGGTGGGAGGAAAATAAAACCCACTTGTATTTATTTGCTGCATTTGTAAGCATCATTCTTCTTATTTTGTGAAATACAT
This sequence comes from Selene dorsalis, assembly GCA_900303245.1. NCBI lineage: Eukaryota > Metazoa > Chordata > Actinopteri > Carangiformes > Carangidae > Selene > Selene dorsalis. The sequence goes on along the minus strand of OMNW01028823.1, from coordinate 9,850 downwards.
GTTTGCCGATAATTCACAGCGGCATGTTTGCCTGCTCATTTGACCTGCTGTGCTGACTGAAAGAGTTCTCACAATCATAAATAAATTACAGCTTAAAGTTTAGAAATCATAGTTCACACATCAACTACTTTGTAGGAAACTCACATGTAACCAAGAGACTTCTTTTTGCAGCTGATTTTAGATCTTACAAATTAGCCTGGTGATGTACACTTTGTGACATACACCATGTGTAGGTGCATTCTGTGTTGCCCCCATCCAATTTATCCATAAAGTAAAGTTCCACACTTCTAATTAAGTTATTTTGTCAACACACTAAAATATGTATATTTGGAAGTGTAAATAACTGAAAGAACTTTTATGAATTCATTTTCTGAAGGGAGTAGCTTAGAGCACATTGCCTCCAGATGGTGCATAATGAAGCACAACGACAATAATCGCTGGTGGACAGTGTGATTTTGTCACTACGGTTAAATAGCAACAACAACTGTTCTTTCTGTTTCCGTTTTTTTTTAAATGTGTATATATATATAGTATGAGGCCATATTGAAATGTATAACCCATAGCAAGTCAATAGTGGTTAAAGGTCCCATTTTCTATAAAGGTAAACGTCCATGTTTTGTTCGACTACATAGCAGATTAAATTCTACTAGATTCTATATTAATACTGTGAAAGTGTCCAAGCCACAGTCCACAGAGAAATGCACACAGCCGAAATGCAGAAACAGAGCCTTGTCGTCACCCCTCTCAGCCATGCCCCAAGCCCCACCAACCAAGACCGACCAATTCAATCAAATAGGGTTTGGTTTCCCTGGATGGTTACCTGAAATCTGGTATTTTTTGTCGCCTCACTCAGAAAACAGTAAGCCAATCACAGCAGAGGCTCAGTGCCTCCCCTCTTCTGATTGGCTGACTGACTTGTTGCTAGAGCTTCAGAGAGAAGCCTGAGAAAGGAGATGTCCAACTACATTGAGATGGTAGCTGGCTCTTGAAAAACACAAATATATCTTCTTATGGATCAACACACCAAAATGCAGTCTTTGATGCTGAGAACAGTTGAGACTGAACCAAATATCGCTGCAAAAAGCTGCAGCAAATAATTCATTCAGTGTTTTTACACACAAATAGTGATTACTGAGGGCTTATAGATTAACATAGTTCAGTAGGTGATGCCTCTTTTTGCTCATCTTTGCTCATGCTGCACAGAGGAAAATATTTCTCCCTTCATTTTCTTGTATTTTAACCTAATAGATGGTTGGGATGGTTATTTAATTTAACACATTTTCTTGTTTGTGTGTGTGTTTGTCTCTCGATGTTGGGGCAGTGTTATGCATTGGTACAGGCATGTAATTTATTTTCCCCAGCAGTTCTATCTAACTTTTATTTGAATGAGGAAATTATGCTAAACAAATTTGTGTAATATCCATTACTATACATATAGATGGAGCCACTCAAGACGTAATTATTAAGGTAATTTCAGGTAACTGAAAGAGTCAGATGCAGTAAGTAAATCCGTCACTGTCCTTTCATATCTTTGACGTTAATCTGCAATGTCCAGTTAGTTTATTTGCCGAGTTATGGCCGAAAAATGAAGCTTTTTTAAAGATTCTAAATAAAGAGATGGCACATTAAAACCAGCCGTGCAGTTAGGGAGGCAGGTAATGTGGAAATTAAACATGGTGATTCAGAGGTTGGTCAAATTAAACTGGAAAAGTGGGTCTCAAATTGTCTGGTAGTCCATGCTAGGAGAAGTGGCAATGAATGGAACATCATTAGGGCAGAACTGGACCACCAGCACAATTTATTCTCCCTTTTGAAGCCTGTTTTGGTGGTATTTCTGCTCCATTGGACACAATATTTCGTGGCAGGGGTAAAAGGAAAGATGAGAGGTTGGAAAAGAAAGAGGGAGAACAAAAGAAGAAAGGTGGTAATAGCTGATAAACTGTTAGCTGTTACCTATTTTGAGCTTTTCCAAATTCACATTTTAAGAGAAATATGGAGCATTAGTAAGTGTGCTTGTGAGTTCAGAAGTATAATTTAGACATGCTGCACAGCTGGTGGAGATTGACTTTTTTCCCCTGGAAAAAATGGATACAATTTTGATTTCAGCCGTCAACTCTCACCACTCATTTCCTGATGGCCCAGGAGCATCCAAGCAATCATTTGCTTATCGATTGTGCTGTGGATGGTGGGTGGAGCCTATCCCAGCATGCACTGGAATGCAAAAAATACTATCAAACACATTTGATTTTCATAAATTGTACTTTTCGCTCCATTAAATTTCTATGAAATACTCTTATTCTGCTTTCGTCACTGGCACTGATTTTATTATTTTTCTTTTAATTTGAAAATGTCATAGACCACACAAAAACCCTCAAGTGAAATCAAGACCCTCAAAAAGTTTTTTTTAAATATAAACACTAAGAAAATGTACATCATCCCTGCTTGAAGCACATATATAGATTTTTATTCCAAGTCATTCAAAGTATTTCTGTGATGTAGTGGTTCCCAATCTTCTCCAAATCACAGTCGACTTGAATGACACCCCCCACGCCTCCACCCTTCTAAAAATATATGACAAAATCCACTGGATCATGACAGTAGTAACCGTTTATCTGAGGAAGAATGAAAAAGTAATAAAATTAATTACAACTGTTAATGATTTCATTTTAAGACATTGAAAAACATCACTTATGTGTTTAATTTTTAATAATTATATCTTTTCAAAATTTATGATTTGATTTTCAAATAATTTGCATTATATATCATGGAGTTAAAAAAAAAATCGGGGGGTAAATTTCTAATGCAATGGATCAGAAATGCTTTCATTCATTCTTCATTGTTTCACTGCATTCCAGGAACTCAGTACACTTTTGGGCCCCAATAATGTGCGTGCGCGCGTGATTGCATGTTATTATAAGAATGATTTTATGTGTGCTCTCTCTGCACTACAACAATAGATCAACAGCCATGACCAAGTCAATTTGTTCTGCTCTCCTGACAATTTATCTGTTCCAGTCTGACATGTAGGTAATTCACTCTGACAACTCTGAGAGTCATCGTAGTGAACCTCTGCTCTCTGAGTGTTTGTGCGTGCACGCGTGTAACCTAGTGTGTTTCTGTCACCGTGTGATGTGGGATGAATCTAATGGGCCATGCAAGTTATTTATATGCCTCGCAGTCGGCAACTGAGACATACAAATGGACTCGGTGTTGATTTTCAACCAGCGAGCACTTCTGCCACCCACTCATTGCCTTGATTAAGGCTGTCATGTCTACTGGTTGACTGATTAGCGCTGTCACCAGTCCTCAGCTCGCAGCATCCTTCTACACTCTGGCTAAAGTGTGCTGCCTCACACCGTCACAGGTGATTAGCTTGAAGGAACCACATCATGGTGCTATCAAGTGCCTTTTTTCATGCTAAGTAGGAATGATTCTGGAAAGATTTTTATTTTTTAAATTTCAAACCTGTGCTCATTAAGTTTTTATGCAGCCAGTTCTGCTTATTTTACTCTCAAGTGCTTTAATGTGTGATTTTTTATTTTCTTTTGGTGCTGTGTTGTCTATAACTGTAGCACACGTATGATGTACAGTCAGTAGGGGGTGTTCAGGATCGTTTTAGAAGATCTAGTGGGGTCCATTGGAAAGTCATTCCAGACTTGTGGGCATACTGAGGCTGAAACTTCCACCAAAGCTAAAGAGCATATTTGACAGTTAAGGACAAAACATCACAACACCTGTGTCCTTTGTTTTCTATGCAAGCTCACACACTGGCAGCATCTTGATGTGCATCATTGCCGGTTGGTGCATGTCGGCACATCAGGATGCCACTGTCCTATTTTTCCTGCATCAACACACAACAGTTTTCTACTCTCACACCCCACCTTCGCTACTTTTTCTGTGCGCATGATGTGCAACAAATGACCTAACCCTCTGCAACAAGAGTGGTGTGTTGCACTGGAGCATTAAGATCACATAGAGAGCTCCTTTTTTCAGCCAGTGTATTAAGTCACAACCACGGTATAATGAAAAAGCCTTACTGCATTACTGCTCTCACCAGCATTTGATCTCTAAATCCGTTTTAGCGTCACTCATGATTCTGAGACACTCAAACTCCTCCACTTTGATTGAGCACACAGACATTTCTAAGAGAGAGCCATACAGTATACGTGAGGCTTGAAGACAACAACTGCATCAGACAAAACTGTGTAATGCTCAAGTGCCTGCAGCAGGTCATAGCTCAGCAGAGCCAAATTGGAAATTTTGTGTTTCGGGTGCCGCCAGTGAACAGAAGTTCTCGAATGTTGCGTTATTAATAAAAATTGCCCCACACCCAAATCAAACTGGCTGTTTCTAAGGCTTAGTGACTGAACTGTGAGCCTTTCTCTGTAGACTTAGAAAACCCACACGATACAATATGTGACCACTGGACACATATTGTTGGGATCAAAGTTGCTGCTTTTCTTTGTCTGTTTTTGATAAAGCTAAAATGTGTCACGGCAACAGACACTTAACCAAGCAGTGCTGTATGACATGGTGTATACATGATAGTGGTAAATGATAATGTTGCAATCACAATCAATCACATTTTTTCCCATTTTCTTTGATTTTTCATTTTGCTACACCTTATTTTAAGACATTACACATAACATTAAGTATGTTATCTGTTAATCTGTGATACTGTACTTGTGCAATTATTGAAAAGGTCACAGGATACAGATATTCGGGCATCTGGTTGTGACATTCAGATTTCACACTGACATAGGTTACTTGCAAATAAATTTAAAAAATAAAAATAATAAAAAAGGATACTTACACAGACACAAAATCTTTATCACCCTGCACTCTACATCCTGATCCATTACTGCTAACAGTCGTTCCACCTGTCGTTGTATTTTATTTGAAAAATTGGGATGGGACTTTTATCTGTCAGCGGAGATATCCATTGGTACCTTCTGATTTATAAAGTCTTAAAGGACAACGTCCTACCACACATCAGCACTTAATTCAACTGGTCACATAGAAAGTGCTCAAGGCATTCAAGTGATTATATAATGCTTATTGTTCCCGGAACAAACGCTGAAGAAACCAAAAAAACTACAAAAAACAGCATTTTAGTTTCTCTACTGCATCTTCCCAGAATGCTTTACAACACATACTCAAGCACAATTGCTACACAATTTCTCTGCTTTTGAATGTAAGTGTTTTTAACAGTGCTCAAACTGTGTGTGTGTGTGTGAGTGTGTTTTTCCCTGTGTTGAAAATGAGGCTCTGTCCTCAATGATTAAATGAATGCGGGGGGCTCGGATCACTTGTTGACATCCTTGGCTGATTTAAGGAGGCTTCTCTGTCTGAGCACAACCTAACACATCATCCTGTCTGAGCTTCACTACAAGTTCACCGAGATCAAAGCGTTGCCACACCACAGACATTCCCCCTGCTGCAAATGTATTTTATAACATCATGCTACTGGGAGCGGTGATACTCTCAGTGTCAGGATCAAAATAATACATCACTCCTGATGTAACATGGACTTCATTACTAGAGACCAGGGATATGAAAATTCAGAGATGTCCAGTTCAAAAAAAAAAATTCCGCAAGCAAAGGTCTGGAACGTCGGTCTGTGCAAAGTACAAGTGGACGGAAGAGATTAATAATGATTACACTAAATTTCAAATGCCGTTTATTATTTTCTTATTTCAAAGGAAAAAAAAAAATGCATGTTAAAATAATGTGTAAAGTAAAATAAAAAGTGAAGCTTGAGTTTAAAACCACTTCACATTTAAAGTCTCAGTCATTTTACAACAAAGAATTTCAAAATCTAAAAAAAAAATCTAAATGCGTGTTAAGACCGCCCTCGTTGTCTCTCTCCCATCCTCCCACTAAATCCCACTAACCCAGTTTTCCCCACTTATTTTTCTCCAAATATTCTCTCTTCCTCAAGTGTGGATTCGACTTGAGTGGCAATGATTGGCTAATTCATACAAATGATCTGTACGTTTAAAATTTATAAATGATTTACAGGTTGCAGCGTGAGGTCCAAGTAGGACAGTGGTCCATCTATTTGTGGCCCCATGGTAGATACGATCACAGTGAGATCATATTATTGTCGTCCATGTACAAGGTTCATACCACTGATCCTTTGTTTTCTGATGAAACCATGTAACCATGAAACTAAAAGTAAGAATTTGTTTATTTCCATTAGTACATGTTTTTATGGGTCTAGATTATGCAGAGGAACCAGCAGATGCTTGTAACCAACTGTTATAACCAGCTTACTGTAAATCTGGGTTTACCTGCACCAGCCCCTGACTTATTATAGAAGCATGGATCACTGGTTTGGATAGAAAATGCTGCTTTCTGACTCCCCAGAGTTTCTTGCGAGTCGCTCCCCGGTCTTTGGTCTTTCACACGTACTCATGGCAGAGGAATCAGCTTTCTAAGGCAGAAATCTATACCCGCTCAAATTTATTGTAATCCTCTACATTGATTATGGAAACCAGGTTTCTTGGTTAAATGACAGTGAAGATGTCGTACTGTAGAACATGGATTGTACTATGCGAGGAACTATGCAAGACTTTTACCTTAACTATGCTACATTTTAACCTTCATTAAACAGCTTCGGAGTGATTGCGATGGTTAAATAAATGACTTGTAATTTGTGTGTGTGTGTACACAAGAGAGAAACCGAGTCCAGCCGGAAAAGCGGAAAAGCGACCGGACCTGCATAGTTCCCCTTTAAATGCATTTAAACGTCCTCAAGGTCTAAAAGCAGTCATTCAGTTTTTGTTTACTTCCACAGCTCATGAATGAAATGAAACAGGGGGGTCCACGTTACCTTACTGTACTGTACTACTAACATGATCCACTCAGGAACGTGAAGTGGAAGGAATGAGATAACTCTGAACACACGTGTTTCACAACAAGACATTACAGTTCATGAAAAATTCAATTGTTATTACTAATTACTAGTTATTATTACACCTGAGGGTTGAACTTTAAATGTGAAAATGGCACTTGGCATTACATAGCAACACAGTGCAGTTTGGTTTCTGTTCTTTTATAATGAGATGTATTAGATCACTGTGCTTCAAACAGAATGCACCATTTAAAATGAGCTTAAATATTCTGTATTGTGTATAATTAAGCATCATTATCTCTATAAAACAGGGAGGAAAAAGAGGAAGCCATCTTTATAAAGGTTCTCCCAGTCATTTGATGCTGACAGGGTTACCGCACTTACAAATTTGAGCAGAGAGGTTGAATTGGTCAATGCATTGTAAGGGCGCCCAATGGGATTGTTGTATTATCGTTAGTGCAGTGATTGGTTGCTGGAAAGCCTCTTGCCCCACTTCTTAGATACACAGCAGCCAGTCACTGGAGGGATTCATGAAAGGAGTGTATGGCACAGACCCATGCTGTTCCCTCTTCGTCTCTTATCCTCACTCCCTCTCTTACACACTCAGACACACACACACACACACACACACACCGCATACGTTGTTACTGTATAATGAGAGACGATGGAGCATCTGTGAATCTAAATCAATGTATAGGAGCCTCTGTGAACTTGTGTGTGTTATTCCAAATTAAACATCTTGTGTTGTCCACATTTTCTTTTGGATGAAGTCACTTGCTTTCAGACGCTATGCAACGTCTATTACTTTTACTATTATTAGAAGTGCAGATCTGTGAAAACAGACGTGTTCACACATGGTCCACACCTACGATCCCTCTAGTCATACACTAGGGGCTGTGTGTGGGCAGTCGATCCTTGCAGACAGCAGATGACAAACCTGGCATCACACTGACCCTCACAACCCCTCAGGGATAACTTGGGTATCCAGCTACGTACTGTATGTTCTTGTTGTTACAATATAGTATATTCTTAATGAAAACTATTCCTTCTACTCCTCAAGCCAAAGGTCAAGTGCTTGAGAATCTTTTCACGTTTTAATTTAACATCCACATTATGTTATGAATCATTTTCATTAACTGTCTGTTACCAGGTAACTTATAGTAATATACACATAAAAAAAACAACAACAAAAAAAAACAGCTATGACTTTCTTGAGCTACTCAGACAAACAAAGAAACACAATGATCAAAGGAGATTCCGCCAAAGAAGCTGAGCATGAGTGTTACCTATCAAGAGGAACATACACACCTGTGAAGCAGTTTGAGTGATGGGAAAAGTGTTTTTGTGCCTAACAGCTGGAACACCTGGATGGCCTCAGATCAAGGTCAGGTCATTTAACCATAGGTAGAGGGGATATAAACCGTCCAGATTATAGGTACTGTCTTTAAAGGTCTCTATTTCAAGATACAGCTCTTGTGTATTCTATTCACATCCAATGTTAGATGTGGTACTTAAATGTTTTATATTATATAAAACATTTAGAGACTAGAGAAAAATGCACATGCGTGAAGTTTCACCACCTTTTTTAAGTTAAATTTGGGGCCTTTATTATCATGAATAGGACAGAGGAGAGAAACAGGACAGTCAGGGAGAGAGCGAGAGGTGGGGGATGGACAACAAGTAGGATTCAAACCTATGGCCACTTCAATTACGACTAGGCTTACTGGTATGTTCTCTATCAGGTGAACCACCAGAACCTCGCCATGACGATGAAACATGTAGCTCAAAGGTGCTCTCGTTTAGACGTAGGATGTTTGTTTCTATCGCAGACGCTTGTGATTGACAAGAACAATTATCAAGGACAAAAAGTTTTCCTGAGTGGAATAGGGAAAAAATAACATTTAACATTTTGTACCTCTTATATATGTGGAGCTTTCTTGTCACTGAACATGAAACCATCAGTTCACGCCATGTTGCACCGATTCTGGATTGCAGAGACAGGCTACAGATGTCAGGGAGTGGCTGCTGGAGGGGCCGCCTCCTCGAGCCAAAGAGTCCCTGCAGCTTGCCTCCAACTCTTATTTGGCTCTTCATCTAATATCATTAAACCATCAAGTGTCATTAAGCCATTTCATATACCGTGCAACCGTTCTCCTAAGACAGGAGCAGAACAAATTAGCCAAACGCGTTATCTCCTCCTGAGCTAATTTAATGGAAGGTACACATCCATATTTGCTTGCTCTGCGCACGAGGACATCAGTTTCCTCAGGGGAGAGGCTTTGGTGATGGAGGAGAACGCCGCTGCTCTGCCTCCAAATTATCAGAGCACTGAGAGTGCAGCGCTTTTAAAGGGAAGGGAATGAGGTGATTTGATTGTTATGTCTAAAACCTTAGTGACTGATAATGTATTCAGCCTAATCCAACTCCAACTGGGTTAAGGAAGGCATGCAGCCAATGGAGGGCCCTTAGAAGTGTAGTTACACAGATGTGTGTATGCATCCTGCTGTGTAACCTATGCTTCACCCACTACTCTGCTGATCTGTAGAATATTGATGAACATAGATCAATGCACTCTCATTACAAAGGTGCAAATGCATTTCAAAATATATATCCTTCCTTCAATCACTGTCCTCCTTTTTTTTCAGTTCATTTTCTGGTGTCATCATTCGATCTGTCCATTACTTTACCCAGGGTACACACACACACACACACACACACACACACACACACACAGACAGAATATATATGCACACATTTACACACTCATGCACACACAAAATACACACACTCTCCCTCTCACACTCGAACACACAGCACACTGGACATGTGTGCACATACATACATGCATCCATATCCACACGTACATACACAGGCGCACGCAAACAAACAAACACACACACACACACACACAGTCCACAGCAGAGACCCTGCACAACAAAACTTGAGTTCAAAGTTTCAGAAACACACTATTTGTGCAGTCAACAATGGCAGCAG
>OMNW01028822.1:0-12331 GCA_900303245.1 Selene dorsalis | reverse complement strand
GGAACCCGAACCGGAACCGGGACCGGAACCGGGATCGGGATCGGGATCGGAACAGGGACCGGGACCGGGATCAGATCCAGGATCCAGACAGGGACCAGAACAGGGACTGATATGTTCCAACGCTTTCGACGACATCTGCTGTATTTGAGTTTACATGGCTTTGTACTCTGGCTAATTTCCTTTCAAAGACTTGGAAAAGTGACATAAGTCAAAAAGTCTAGCTACACACAAATCCAAAATGGCGCCCATGAAAAAGCCCTCACTTCACTAGTCGTGTGTTTTAATGCTGATTGTTTCACTTTGTTTCTTAAAGAATATGAGGTAGGACATTGAATCAAGGGGTCATCTAGTGGGTTACAAGTACTTCTCTTTCAGTGTAACAGAAAGGGTGGTCCTCACTCCATCTACACACTTACCTGGAGCTCACTATGATGCCCATACAGGAATGTGTGTGTGTGTGTGTGTGTGTGTGTTTAGCTGGGTGTGGGTTTCTGGATCCTGCCCCACCTGTATCCAAACCTGCTGTAGATAATAAACTGCACAGCAGGACTTAAGGACCAGTTGCTCATTATTTTTTGGCCAAATCTTGTTTTAGATCTTTTTTTTGTGTGTGTGCTTGTTGGATTATTCTTAATCAGTGTTCTCTCCATGCTTCAGCTCCACCCGCTGTCAGTCACACTCAGTCTTGTCTGCTCCCCTGCTCTCCCTACATGTTCTTCACCCAGCCAGTCACAGTGAAATCAAGCGGACTGCTGTGCTCCTGCTGAGTGCTGCTCTGCTCCTCGGCTCCTGCTGCACACACTGTCAGTAACCTGTAACTAGTCCAGCTCTTTGCCTACTACACTAACCCAAAATACACGAGCTGCAAATGGCTTGACAGCTACATGACCCAATATAGGACCTGAAAACTCTACAGTAACCAGCATTTTGGGCTCAGTTTATGTTCTGTTCTTGTTTGTGGGTGAGTCACATTTTGTGGTTCCACATTATGTACTTTATCACATGGTCCTCTTCTATTCCAGCATCTGAGATTATTGTTTAGATGTAGTGCTCAGTGATTTACAGTGAGTATTATATCAGATGCTGCAGGAGGGACTTATTGGAGAATCTTTGAAGCAGCTGTAATCCTTTTCTTAAATTGTGTTGTCCATCTGACATTTATTCTTGGAAGAATACTTGGTGAGGACATTGTCCTCTCCTGGGTGGTCCTGGCTGTTACTGCTGAAGTTATTGATGTTGTGCAACAGAGTTTTTAGAAATGTTTAGAGGGTTGAGTGTTTCAACTTGGCCTATTGGGTAGCTGTCTGTTTTGATGACTTGTATCCTTGTCCAAAGGTGCTGGCCAGTGCTATTAGCAGTGTTGTGCCAGTTCAAACACTTAAAAAGAACCAGTTTAAACTTCAGTTCTTACAGATAAAAATGAACTAGTTCATGTTCAGTTCTTTTTTTTTTTTTTAGACTGCTTATCTTTCCTTCTACCATCTCTTACCCCAAATCATTGCCACTCTCAAACTAAATGAATAACTATACCAGTGAATATGAAAGTTTTAAATGAATGCCATTCATTCTAAACCTTTGGCATTAAAGAGTTCTTTTACCTGATTTCACCTGTTGGGCTAAAGCTCTCACCTGATTTCTCCTAAATAGAAGGTGTACCCTGTATACTATGTCATGTAAATGGTAACTCGTACAGACTAAATTTAAAAATAGCTTTCAGATGGCCAAAGTGACGAAGCGACATTTGGAGCTGATCTTAGAGTACCCTTTAAAATAAAAGGGAAGGACATGCTTTCTCCTCATTTGTCTTTACTTACCCCTGGGGTGTTTGTCCTTCTCTGGGCCTGAACCTCGCTGTCCTGAGCCAATTATCATCACCTGATTGCAGGCAGCTTTTATTTAGAAGTGAGCATGTTACCTTTACTGTTGTTTTCTCCACAACTGAGTATTTCTTATATTTCATTGTTAGTCATGATTATTACAAAATCTCTGACTCAGATGTTTTTCTACATGACATGACAGAATCCTTTACCCCAAAATGCACAGGGTTGGATCTGATATGAAAAAGGTTAAGCATGCAGCACACTTCCAAGTACCAAGGAGCTCTTTAAAGAAGTCTTAGATTGCATATTGTATTAGATGAAAGGCAAACACCTGCTGCCATTAGAAAGGCTGTAAATGCTACACAAAAGTGGTGATTTCACCTGCTGGTCCTCGGTGGGCAGAGCACAGTACAACTCTTTTAAACGTCAGGGTGACATTTGCAAAAGAGGATTGTGTATATGTGCAGCCACCCTCCCATGACTGGCACTTCAGACAGAAGGAGCTTAAAGGCCGACCTCATGGGGATCAAACATCCAAGGACCAAGTAGCAGCCTAGCTGACAGCATGAGATCTCACATGGGTTGCAGTGATAGGCTTTCTGCAAGTGGCCATTGAACAAATGCCTGATTAATGACAAAGTCATACGGATTTGAAAAACGCATCTCTACACATGAGAGCAAATAAAGTTTACTGGACAAAGACCGACTAGAATATAATCAGTTGTTCAGGAATTTGTTCACAAACCATCTATATATAGCTTATAATGATATGTTTAAACTACATTTTATAAAAAGTCACCAAAAAGTTTCTGACATATCTCACTTAAAACCACTGAAGGTGGTACAAGAGGAAAGGTCAGGGGATCCTCATGTGATGTATAAACTGACATGGACATCCGTTCAACCGTTGTTTAATTATGTTATTGCATTCTTGTGTTGCGAGGAAATAACAACAAAATTGACTCACATTAGGTTGTTTACCTCAGAATTAGAAGAGCAACAAGAGTGTTTTTGTTCAATCCTCCCCAGTAAGGGCTTCCTTGAAACTCTTGTAATGGTTCTTGACAGTAGACATACCGCTAAATAAGAAGCTGAGGTGCCTCTGAGCATGGTACTTAACCTCCAACTACTCCAGTGTATCCACTCAGTGGTAAACAGATCAGACTGTGTTTACACAGGGTAGCTTCCAAGTGGGATTGTGTTCAACTGTGAGTGTGGATCAGAGTGTTCCTGGAAGAGAGCATTTTGCTCATTGACTCGATACAGCTTAAATAAAAAGGCAACAGTTTAGCTTGAAGCGCTTTATTTTTTCTTCTTCGTTAATCTCACTCAGCTTTTGAATATGTCAAAGTATAGAAAAACCTTGCTATGACCGAGGCAAACTCTGACTACACTTAAACAGTCTTTATTCTGAAGAGCTGTAGCAATAACGTCATTAATTAGTTATAAAAATGGTGTAGTCCAGCTTTATCTTTCAAAATGTTTTCAGGCAGGAAAGTGCAAGGGTGGTAGGGTGGGGGTTGGGCTGTGGGATCTTTCTGTGGGAATGACTTGCATTTCTATTATGGTTTTGCATAAATCGTCACTCTGCAACCAACAAGTGGAACTGATGCCATGTAAGGTCTGGCAGGGGTGCCCTTTGAGGCAGAAAAAGAGAGCAGAGAAAGGAGCTTGTATATTTGCATTCTGCAGTGGAGCAGATGGAGCATCTGTCATCCATATGCATGAGGCAGGCGGCTGCCAGCCTATCACCTTGACCCTTGTTATAGGACTGTGACCTTGGGCCTCAATAGAAAAGAATGAGACCAGTCAGAGCTGTGGTGTTCAGGCTTTACCCCATGGCTGGGAAAAGTGTCTGAGCCTTGCAACTCTAGTATTGCAAGCTGTGGAGGAATGCCACTCTGCTCTCAAACACCTGCCTGGTCACATGCATTCATGTTAGTAAATGATGGATGGAGGGGGAGGAGAAATCAGAAAATGTCACAAAGACACTTCTGTATCTGAGGCAGATGCCTTGGAAAGGAGCACAGATTTCATCGTGGTGAATGGTGGGTATAAAAAACCCTACAATTTTCACATCTGATCTCATAAAGATGTGTTGGGAGGAGATAACAACTAAAGAGTGACACTGCAACAACAAATACTGTCACATATTTGAAAAGGCCGTTTGAGTTCCCACATCATCTGCACAGACTTTTCAGCTAAATTTACTTGAAACTGAACAGAATCCTTTCCTATAATTTGGGTTGACATGCTGACAGAAGCAAGGGCAGTAAAAGCCACTCAATTATACAATTAACCTTTACTCTGTTCCAGGGACACTAAAAACAATCACTGTGAAAAATGCAACAAAAATGACTGCCATCCATAATTTAAATGAACTTTTCATGGAACTGTCTTGGCCTTGTTTTGGTCCCTTCTGCGGAAACAGATTTCTCTCACGGCGATGGGAATTTAATCTCCCGTTTTCAAAGGCCCCAGAATGCTGATTGCCGATTGACCTTTGCATAAAAAAAAAAGAGGGAGGCACAATGACACGCCATTTCATAATGACACAGCAGAGGACTGAATGATATCTATCAAAACATGCTAGCCGTGTTGTTGATAAAACATTAGCATTCATGAAGTGCTACAGTATACCACACAGCAGTGCTGCCTATACAAAAATCCGTCATTTAATGCACATAGTACTTTCTGAGCTTCTGTGCATTTTTATCTGCAATTATGGAGAAAAATGTTCTTCACAGTTGGTAATGTTAAAATTTATACAGTTTAGAATGAGCAGAAAACAAAGAGTAATGATAACCCAGCCTAAATTGCTGGGTCAATCAGCAAAATGTTGTTAGCTTTACTGCAGTTTTATGTATGCCATGTTATTTTTGTGTAGTGTAATTTTGAAATCTTACCCATTTCAGTCTATATAAAACAGACTTTATAAAACAAAATGTCAAACATAGTCACAGTCAAACATACCAACCATATTTTTTCTTGTGGTTTTTACTCTTATCTGTAATCAGTCAAAAAAAAAGCTAACATTAGTTCGAGCAGTTGGCAGTTCCTGGTTGTAAATACGTAGGATAAAATTACCTCCATAGTTTTTCTGGTGAAACTTGTCTTAATTTAGTGATTATTAATTCTTTACTCATTTAAATGCCTCCACAGTAACTGGGTCAAGATTTAATTTATAAAAATATGATGCAGTCTACAGTCTCTCAACTAAACGTGACGGGCTCAGACCTTTCCATGGTAACGCCTCTCTGTGAAATTGTGAAGCGAAAAAAACACAATAAGGCTGATTGATGTCCATGTGGATTATTGTACGTAGCTCTCCAGGGATGTGTGGTGATTAATGGAGACCTATATCCTACCTCAGAGACTCATATGGAATATAAGTTTCCCTTCTGATTCATATAGTTAACTTTATTTAACTGCTGCTGTATATCACTTTTCTGACTGCACCATATTTGTCACTATTCCCAGCGTAGACACGACAACACATTACTCACTGTAACCGAGGGATTCCCATGTGGAAGGAAGGAGTGTTTCAGCTCAAACTGTGCATGTAGACATAATCTTGTGTGGAGAAAATCTGGCTGGAAAAAGGAGGGCATGGTGCCATCGTGATGCACAGCAAAAGACAAGAAGTTTGCTTCACAGTCAGTGAGGGGGAGAAGTTCTCTGTGGAGAGGGAGCTGGAGTGTGTCTCCTTGAAAAGTCACATTGCTGACGAGGCAAGCGGAACAAAGACACAGCAAACACAAGCTGGGAGATGACACTGTGCATTGTGCGTGTGTGCGCATGCATGTGTTGTGGGGTAAGGAAATGATAGTAGTGTCTTTTTAAAACCTGAGAGGCTCCATTTTGCAGAAGGTTCTTTTGCTCACACACTTTAGCTCACTCAACTCACAATACTGAGTCTGAACAGGTTGACTGTTGATAGTGTGATATGTGGAAACGCAGTCATGTGTATTTGTTAACCATTAGGGTAGCTGGCAACATACTGGGATTCCAAATACCATTTCATTCTTGGAATTAATGCCCCATTGTTTACAGTAATCATGCAATTCAATTTGCTACCAGCACATCTTATTAATTAAAGCCCCAACACAATTCTGTGACAAATAGGATTTTCAGTGTCTGCATGCAGCAGGAGGTCAGACTATCTGCGTGTGTGTGTGTGTTCTTGTCTGTGTCAGCACAGTCAGGGGTGTCTCATCATGCTCTTGTCGTCACCACACCCCATAGGAATCTGGCTCATATGGCTCATCTCTCACTACTGCCCCTGCATAATTGAAATATTACAGTGTAAAGAAGACAATCAAAATAGCTATATTGATATTTTTCCATTTACCGGTATAACTGACTCACTTAAACCTGCTACCTGTCAAAAATTAAATTAAAAAGAAGATCAAACTAAACAATTACTCCAGTTTAATTTTGAGATGGTAACACAACTGTTATTACATAAGCTTTAAGATTATTTCTAACAGCATCTTAGTGTATCTTAGATTGTGCAGCCTTCCTATCCTTCCTTTGCAGTTCCTCTTTTCACTATACAAATATATCTTTTCTGTAAAAACAAGCCAACGTGCCTCCAGTGTTTCCTTTGATTTTTCTCTTTCACGTTTGATCTCACGAGAACAAATAAAAAGGAATATTTTGGTTATTTGATAAAGGATTATGTGAGGTTTTATGTCAGTGTGTTACCTGCAGTAGATTTGGATAAGTGCGTTCACAGACTCCAGTTTAGATAAGCAGTAATAACATTTTTAGTAACTTTAAAATGCTAAAAAACAACAACAACAAACTAACCAGCTCCAAAGGAAAGGGCTGAAATACAACAAAGCAGTGAAAATATGCAAACTATAGCGTACACATTGTTTCTTATTAACCTTTTTAAGTGGCCAAACCATGTTTTTGCGGACAGACCTAACTGTAATGAAACCTCCCATAGTCCAATGAAAGAGAAAACTTTTCTCTTAGAAAAGAGTGGTTTCTGTGGGACATCCACATTAACTTTTGAGTAAAGGTTTATGTAATCTACCCAATGGAGCAGATGTGTTTTGTTCTTGTTGAGTTCATTGCATGACTTGCCGGTCTGACATTTAAAGGTAGAGTCTGGAGGTTTGTTCGTTGCAATGTTCGTTGCAATTTGTAAACAAAACATTCAAACTGGGCCCCTCCTCTCGGGCTCAAGTGTGCAGGCCTCCTGTCACTGACAGCAGCAGCAGCAGCAGTTGTCAGGACTGCAAAGAAAAGGAAATTGAGTCCGAGTGAAGCGCTGGTGCTAGCCGCACTGATGCTAGCCGCTACCGCTAGCGGAAGTTAGCGTCGAGCTAGCGGGTGTTAGCACCCGCTAGCATCCAGGACAGCTAGCGGGGCTAGCAGCCCTCCTGCTCGTGCTGCAGGGAACTTCACCTGCTCTTTAATTGGCTGGAGAGAAAACACTGACTCTCCACCCAGAAACGTCCATGTTCACAACAAAACAAAGCAAAAGACCAAATTACAGGCGGAGGGGGGGGTCTGCAGACACAGTCACCACCACACAGGACTAGAAGCCCATAGGTGATGATTAAGCCAGGTTTCATTTATATAAGTGTAGTGTTTATGTTTGAGCAAAAACCTCCAGGCTCTACCTTTAAGGAGATGAGAAGACTTTTTTGAACTATGTTGAAAGTACTGCCCAGTCACTTTTGGGAAATATTTGGGTAATTTGGAGTTTTCCCTGCGGATACTGTAACTGTTTGTTTTTATGTTAGTTACTTATATAAGCAGCAATTGTTTGTACCCATCTTCTCTGGGTTACAATGCCATTCACACTGAATATATGACAGTAGTGTCCAAGGACACATACACATGAACTGAATTAGCACCGAGGATGGCTATCACTCCATCACTGAAAGAAGCGAGGTAAGCTCAATGATAATCAATACTATCACTGTCAGCTCCTCCTCACCTGTGGGAAGGACACACTGTAGCGGCCGCTCATCTGTTAACTGTCCTACTTTCCAGCTCCAAAGTCATTTTTCCCTCCAGGTGAAAACTACTGCGTGGAGGTTTTTAAAAGAGTGGATGAGCAGAGTGGTAATTGGAGCAATTGATAATTAATTTGGTTTGTGTTAATGTAACTAACTCCCTCCTTCCTTTAGGTTATATATCAATTCACTTCATTTTCATTCTCAGCCAGGGCTAGGTTATTGACTGACAAGCCGCTTCAACTCGTCTAATCTACTTCCTCTTCTCACACTGTTCGAGAGCAGCCACAGGTGTCAAACATCTCCAGCTCGCATACCGCCACAATCACGCAAATAAGGGGTGAGAGAAATGTAAATGGAATCCATCAATACAGATGGCCTTGGAGAGATACAGCATGTGAGCGTGACCAAAGGAAACCGATGATGAGAGCAAAAAATACCCTGTAATTAGGTTCACAGAACGGAGCAGATGTCCTTCATATTTTGTCTTTCAAGGAAGCTGAATGACCCTCTCTGTGAGTGAATCCACCCACTTGATCCACGATTCTCCAAATGGACGCAGCTATTCATGCAACCCTGTGGTCTCCGCCTGCCATGGTCACAATTTCTTTACTGTGAGTATGAATGGAAAATACGCCACTGACCCTAACAGTTGTATGTTCCTTTAAGGTTTTATTCTGCTTATTTCAGCACAGAAGTTTTATCTGGTAACTGGCTCAACAGAGGTCATCATTTTCTACAATACTCTTCTTTTTTTTTTCCCAAAAAACTCTTTGCTGAAAATGTTCTTACACTTCCTTTTGTATTAATCCGTAAGTAGCTGAACACATACTTTACTTACACAAAACAAGGCTATCATTGTTAACGCCAGGTTTCATCAGTCTATGACCTGAGGCCTTATATTTCCCTAGAGACTTAAAAATCCTCACAACCAGGGAGTCTTCTTCTCTGTGTTTCTACACCATTCACACTCTTTCCTCCTAGCAACTAGTGAAATGCTGATGTGGTGTTATCGGTCTTGAAAGAATACCACTATCTATTCACCACCCCAATAGCATAAATTAATAAATCTGCATACCACACGTAAGGCTACACCAGGCTTTTAAAATTTTAATATCAAAGGCTTCCACATTTGCATATGAAGTGATGGTGTTTCTACAGGCAATCCAAGATGAATGAAACACGCTTTGCTCCATATTGATCACAAACTGGGTTGCGACTGTATTTACAGTGTAGACACCATAAGGGAGCAGAAATGTTCTTAGATTTCACATTTTATTTTGCAGCTGACCTTGAGTAACTGCTGCACTCTTGCCAATGTTTTTACATGCATGGCTTTATAACCTTATCTGGATACGATGTCAATTTTGATTTGTTTTAGTCAAATTTAAGCATCTAATTATTGTGCAAAGGTGCCACATGTGAGTATTTTAGTTAAAAACATAAAACAATGAACTAAATTCATCACCAGAGAATAAGGAAGTAATACTTTTGATGTTTATGTGCTGTGTTGCAGAATATTTATGAAGTCTGCATAGTGACCGGCTGGTTTCTGTTTTCAAATATATCTTTTTATTTGGCGTTTATCAGAAAAGTAGGCTGTCATACAATATGTTTTCTCGCAGTTTTCTGTAATATGAGTCTTGGCATTTATACTGAGGCATGTTAATCTGTGTTTCATCTCCACATGTAGGCTGGGCTTCCTCTGGCTGGTTCTTTTGATGTGTCTTTGATTCCTGTATAGGTGGCTCTTTGTCCAGGCCCATAAACAATGGTGACCAAACAGCAGCAGATTGTAGCTGACATGGTCCCGCTCTTGGCTGTATGCGTGTGGATATAATGAAGAGAAATGGCACTGCGAAGGGACACAGTGCTCTTTACTGATGGCGTTGGATTTGGGTTTGAAGTTAGTGGCTCTGTGGATCTTTGTAGCCTGATGGAGCACAGCACAGCTGCTACTTGTGCTGCTTTCTGGCCTCTGGCCTGCCACCGTCTCTGATAAGCATTTAGTATTCAGCTGGGGCTTGTGGACCGCTGCCCATAAACAGAGTAGGACTCACAAGCAAAGGCCGCTCTCTGATTACTTGCACCATATCAAAAGCAGTTTGCTTCACATGAAAAAGAATATTCATCATATTTTTGTAATCCACCTTTGCTCTTAATATAGAAGAAAAAAAATCTGTTGAAGGTCCTTTCCCTTCCTGACAGGTTTAGTGTGACAAAAAATCTTCTTAACAGCAGATACCAAGGTTTATATGTGAGCCCTAAACCATATTATGCTGCTATAGGGCTTGGCTGTTTCACTGAGCACTTTTTTCCCTCTCTCTTTCTCCGGTGCATTTATATAATACGAGTGCATGTCATTAACTTTATATTTTCTCTCGCTCCTAGTTTGTGCCTCTCCTGTTTTCCTCTCTCTCTCTCTGTGCTCATTCTGCAGGTATCTGTGACTCTAGAGCGGTAGGATCCTGATTATTATTATTATTAATTGGTGTTGCCGTTAATATTGATAACACCATTACAGCGATGGGTATTACTATTATTACCACTATAACAGTCAGTCAGAGTGCTTAGATACAACAGTATGTACACGAATATATGTCCCTGGTGGCTCTCTCTTCTCTGAATCATTTCCAGGGTGATGTTGAGAGATGAAATGATGGCACCTCTGGAGTGATTATCTGCTCTTGCCCAGATGGCTACAGGACACTGCACATGTTAGATGAGTAACAGCCTTGGGAGAATGAAAGGTTCATTTAAATTAAACAGTAAATTAGATTTAGAATCACATAATGAGGGCTGTGGTGAGGAGAACTCTGTGCTTAACAGCAGGTTGTCTGAATTATCAGCAGCTGTTCATTCCTCCTTACCCCCCACAGTGAGAGCTCACCAGGTAGTCTGGTTTTATCAGTGCTGAATGATTACACCAATAACGGCTTCCTCATTAACATCAGCGGATAGATGTCTGCAGATGGAGAAAAAGAGGTGGATCTCCTGGTTGGATATAAGTAGTTATTTGGAGAGGACAGGATTTTGCTAAGTTAGAAATTACAAGGTAGAAAAAAGTGGTTGAGACTTGGTGACAGGGCCTTGGCTGTGATGGAGAGACCCCATCACTCCTCTTCCCCATCTTGTCACACACTCCTCCCATCATCGCAGGGCTTACCGTCAGGAGCAGATCGAGGCTGTGTGGGTGAGCGATGGCTGCTGTGTCATCCCTCCCCTCCCTTGCTCCCGCAGATTGATTCCCCTGACAGCAGCCCCCCCAGAAGTAGAAAGAGAGACTGATGAGAGAGATACAAAGAGAGTGTCTCAAGAAACTTTGGTTTCAACTGAGAGAACAAAAGTCAGTCCAGACATGTGGCTGGATACCCACAAGGTAAACAAACTACTTCTCAGAATATGGTCTCTAATATTAATATACGATGCCTCATTACGTGTGCATGTTTTGCACTTGTTAGGTGGAGTACCGGAAAAGTTTGAAGATGTGCATTTGACATTTCAAAAAAAGCAAAGCATGCAGGGAAAAATTTTGTCCAATGCACTTGAAAGATAATGACGGTTGGAGATGTGAGCGAGCGAGCTACACGACACAGCGCTGTAAATTAATTTTGAGGCTGTTACACACTGCTTATAAAAGTACACAGCAGAGAAATGAGTTCTAAACAGCTCCCTCTGTGTGCAGCTCATTAGGCTAAAAGCTGCTTTTCTGTTCCACAGGATGTTCTTTTTATTATGATGTGGCTAACATCACAACAGAAACGACAACAGTGAACAAATTCATTGTTTCATCAGCCTAAACTGTAAGACACAACTAATTACAGGGGAGTAGAGAACTACACACTAATTAAACAGCAATATATAATGTGTGGGGAAGAAAGGGTTTTTTTTGTTTATATTATCATAGTAAGCCATGTAACATTTCTGTAACTTTCCTTTGTTGTAATTTTGTCATTTATCATTGTGTAACTGTATCCTGCACAGTGTCAAAACACTTAGCAGTAAATATACACCAACGTCTTACAAGATTTATCCAGAGCTACGACAGCTTCCTCATGGCTAACTCAGGAATAATTTCCTGAGTGAAAACAACAGTTGTTGTTGTTGTTGTTGTTGTTAGCAGCAACCTCTCATCCAACCTCCTCATAATACCAACATTGTCAGTCTATAACCTATACCACACAACTCCCTCCTCTCATAATCACTAGAGGTTGCCCAAAAATGGAACTTAACTATGCATTGCAATCAGCAGGTTGCACAAATGACCTTTGAGATTGTTTTTTACATATCAGTTACCGGTCCCTGTTCTGGTCCCAATGTGGATCCCGGATCTGGTCCCGGTCCCGGTCCCGGTCCCGGTGCCGGTTTCCGATCCCGATCCCGGTCCCGGTTCGGGTCCCGGTCCCGGTCCCGGTTCGGTTCCCGGTCCCTGTCTGGATCCCGGATCTGGTCCCGGTCCCGGTCCCGGTTCCGATCCCGGATCTGGTCCCGGTCCCGGTCCCGGTTCGGGTTCCGGTCCCGGTCCCGGTTCCGGTT
>OMNW01028821.1:2323-20998 GCA_900303245.1 Selene dorsalis | reverse complement strand
AGGATGAACAACGGGCGTTGTTAAACCATCAGGTTGTTTACCTGTGGGACGTTAACACCAGCCTCAGGTGTCACCAGCCACCTCCACTGATGAAGACCTGGTCCTGTCTGACAGGAAAAAGCTGACAGTTAAAGTGATAGAGGAGCTGAGGATTTATGGGATGTTCCAGTATAGGTGACTGGAGAGAGAGGAAGTAAGTGGGGGCCTTTGTCAACAGCCCCTCACCTGTTTGCTGCGGAGCTGCACTGAATGAAGCACAGTGTATAAAAGCAAAACAAAATTGTCTGTTTAACTGGTGATTGGTTTAGTCTGTGAATGTAGTTATGTGACGTCATGTTGCGTGATGTTGCATGATGTTGCCGGACGTAAAGTCAACGTGGCATTATGTGACATTATGCAATATTACATTACACTGTGAGAAAGAGAGAGCAGGTTTGTTCCATTGTGCTCACCTCTCTCTCGTTTAGGATGCTGTGGAAACAGAACTGTCATCAGAAATGAAGCGTCTCATGGAGAAAGCCAATTAAATGAGAGCAGCAGCTCCTGCACATCATCAGCTGATCACTGTGTGCAGTTGCATACAGTTACACATATGTGAAGCTGTGGCAAATTAAATGTAATATTAGTCTAATAGAATGAATATTAACTTGCTTCATTAATTGGGAAAGCGAGCCAAATATTGTCAAATAGCATCAGCTCGACACCGGTCACATGCTGCTGTTACCTGGACGGGTTCTGTCAGACAAAACATCAATGAGCTGAGACTCACACCCCTCAACAGGTTAATGGTCTGAGCAGCTTACAGTTGTAAAAGTAGGAAGTTTGTCCCAAAAGGGCTGCCATATCCTTATCAGTGTGTTGTGTGTGGGGTTACAGCTCACCTGTTCAACTCGTTGTGACTGATCTGTGCTCAGTGACAAACACACAGACACTGACGTTGCCGGATCAACTGGTTGAACTGGAGGAAACTGTGAGGAGGCTGTACGAGGTTGTCGGGTACAGTTGGAGTGTTACCTGTAGAAGGATGAGCTGCTGTGGGCGGGGCCACACAAGCACCGGTTTGCCCACTGAAAGAGTCTGACATCGAGTTTAATGTTTGCTATCCTGTGGGAGATGTTCAGTAAGTTCAGCTCTAATTTGCTAAAGTGACTTGCGACGGCAGTGTGATGCAGTGCAGCTGTGTGGGTGTGTGGGTGGGTGAGTGGAGGAATGTGGATGTTCAGCGGCTGACAAAATGTATAACTAGAGGAGTGAGCCGCTCTGACAGACGAGGAAGCTGAAATTCTTCTACAGGAAGCAAACGATTGAACTCGAGATTGTTTCGTCCTTTATCAGAAAGTATCAGAAACAGGTGTTTCCGTGACTCCGCCCACAGCGGCTCATCACTGCTGGTGCGCCATGTTACTGACGGCACTGATCTGAATCTACTGGAACTAGTGGAACCATCACTTAAAGTATCAGTTGTGCTTCCAGTGCAGTGGAGTGATGTTCTGTATTTGATATAATCAGCTCTCACCTAAAAAACTGTCTCTAGTCTGAATGAGTGGAGGTGGCAGGTGAACCGTGGTCCCACCCTTTGATACAGGTAACTTCCTGCCCATGGCTGCCCTCTATATCCCCCCTTGTACCACATAGCTGACTGCTGGTGCTCATCTTCCCCTGGTTTCAGACCAGGACAAAGAACAAGGAGAGGAGAGTATTGTTTACATGCACACCACTGATTTCCTTATTTGGGATGAACGACTATTCATTCTTCTTTTTTTTTTTCTTGTGAGTAAAAATCAAACAAACCAAAACAAGAAGGAGTTGATGGCTGAGAGAGAGAGAGAGAGAGAGGAGGTCCCTGAACCATGTCACGCATCACTCCCACATTTGCCTTTCATTGCCTGACACCTGCTCTCAAACGTGACCTTTTTACCCAGAGTAGAAAAGGCAGGTCATCAACATCGGTAATGAGCAGGGTGACGATTAATCTCCTGCTCATTGTTGGAAAATCTTTTTTTTTTTTTTTTTTAACGTGTTATTTTTAGAAACATTCATGTGGCTGTTATTTGGGATTCAAGCCACTGATCTTCCCCGACTCCTCTGAGCGTTTAAAGCCAGACCAAGGCTCTCGACAGTGTTGTACCCTCCTGTTCTTCTTCCTGGCCGACAGGGAGGAGCCTGTTCCAGAAACCTAGTTTTG
Organism: Selene dorsalis; assembly: GCA_900303245.1. NCBI lineage: Eukaryota > Metazoa > Chordata > Actinopteri > Carangiformes > Carangidae > Selene > Selene dorsalis. The sequence continues at coordinate 18,813 of OMNW01028821.1, read as the reverse complement.
TGTTGTTGTTTTTATACTTTTGTTTCCTGCTTTTTTCTTTTCTTTCCTTTTTTTTTTAAAGTCATAAATATGTTGTCTATCAGTATTTAAAAAAATAGGAGGTGGAAGACTAGGGGACTGCTTCTGTGTCGTCTCTTTAGTTTATTCTTCTTTTTGTGCTTTACCTGAATTTTTCTGATGATGATCAATCATCCCTCGCCAAATGCTGTTGTTAGGCAGTCAGGAGAAAGGCTGGCCCCTCGGCTGCCTGTCTAGAGCATCACTAAGACACGTGTGCTGGTGCTTTTTCTGTTTGTTTGTTTGTTTGGAACACAAACGTGGCTGAAAAGGAAAAAAAAAACTGAGTGTTCTCATGATTCTGTACAAATCATTTTAATTCTCCTTTTTATTGTGTTTTTAAATCCTGGTTTTTGGATGCTGAAGCAGCGATGTAAACAAAGGAACAGGAAAACCAAGCTGTATGCAACGTTTGTAAATATGAAATTGTTGGGTTTGTTCATACTAGACTATACAGTACACGTGCACAGGACTGGAAACTGTATTTGTAAACTAGCTTTGGTTTGTGTAATAAATTACTTTCTATAACACTCAGTTTATATTCATTATGGTGTGGAGGAGTTCTGAAACTCAATCAATACACATGTAATATGAATGAGTTATGGGGGTTTTATGGACTGCTTGGTTATAATCTTTCTGACGACTGCAGGAGTAACACTGACCGCAAACAGAAAAGAATAGGGAGGAAGGAAATGGAGTGATGAGACATGGTGATCACATGACTTTTGGAAAATACCAAAAACTTTGTACAAAGAAAATAGAGTCATTAACAACACACCAGCTGCAGTTGTGCACAACCATAACAATTATTATTCAGACTGTTTGCTGTGATTCATATTCAGTTTAACGTGTTTTCATCTCTGACTTCGTGGTTGAGAAAGCTCAGGCCCCACCCACCCACCAACTGCTGCTCCAGGTGAAAGAGCAGAGAGCATCAACGTGATAATAGGAGGAAACATCAGAGAGACTCAGCCACATGTTTGAGCTTCAGTCAGACCCAGACTCAGGAGTCTATAGAGACCAGAACCAGAGACCAGCAGACAAACAGTTAGCACAGTCTGAGGAACACTGTAAATACAGATTATAATTTATTAGTGATCTGTCTGTAGCATCATGGGGTTTAAATCTCTGATGCAGAGCTGCGGTTCATTGCAACAATAAAACTCTCTCAGCACCTTATTGATTGGATGAGGATCCCACACACACACACACACACACAGCTTCAACTGATCATAAACCAGGATCAGTCAGAAGCCCTGAGATGAGCAGCTGCTTTTTTAGATTTGGGCTGAAAATCAAACCAGCACACTGTGAGTGAGTGTGGAGCTGGTATTACACAATTTTATAATATCGAATAAGGATGTAACTGAGCTGATGGGTTCAGCGGGTGTTGCAGGTGTTACAGGAAGCTGGTTCCACAGGTAAGAGGCAGAGAAACTATAAGCTGCTTCACTGTTCTGGTTAGAGAGCCTGTCTCCAGTGACCTGATGGTCTGGATGCTTCACATAAAAGAATGTAAAAGTAGATCAGGCAACAAACTTTATATAAAAAGCAATAAGAAAATAGTTGGTCAGAAATCCAGTCACCCTGTAATTGCAGCCTGTGTGAGAGGAAGAGAAACAATCCCCGGTTCACATTGCTGCATCTCCCACAGACTGAGCCTCGTTAAGACACTAAATGATTCCTATGGTTGAAGAGCAGCAGGCACCACAGTCCTGAGAGAGGAGCCTCACTGTGAGGCCTGAGCTGCAGAGGAAGCAAAGTGTGTGGGATGCTGAGGTGAGGCTGTGTGGAATGATGTGGAGTAATATAGAGAAGGTGTGATAGTGTGCAGAGAATAGAGAGTCTGCAACTGTATAAGGCAGCAAGGAGAAGTGGAACCCAGGAATAAAAAGGATAAATGTAAGAGCAGCATGTTTCATATGGGAATGTTTAATCATGGAGCACATGTGAACTGGTCTCTAAGCACTGACATAGTACTTGTTTTTAAAAATAACGGATATGAATCAAGATTGTGATAAACATCTGTGTCTGAGTAGGTGCGACCACCTCCTTGACTCAACAATGACATCATAATTCGATAGTGTGAACTTTACAGTGTTCATCAAGGGTAACTGTTCCTCATAGTGGAGCTCATACTCATAATACTTCAGCTCATACTTCAGTGACTGAAGAGTCGGGCAAACATGTTATTTTGATATTATTCAACACATCAAGGAGTTGAACAGAAAAGTCTCCTGAATTCCTTCAGGACGACAATGATGGTGTTCGTTTTAAACACTCATGTCAAAGGTGAGTGACTAAACCAGCACAACAATAAACTGTACACTGATATCAACACAACTAATCTCACTGCAAAAGACCAGAGGCATTAGAAATGGTACAGTCCACTTCAAGGGTGCCATAAAATGACAGCAGTATTTCAAACACAGGGGGTTGAGCCTATAGACACAAGCCTACTGCACTACCACTGCGTAGGCAATAGCTGAAGGGAATAGATCAGCAGCAGTCTGATACATCCTAGGCTTTCTTGCTGCTATTCCTATCATTACATACCATTCAGATCACAGGTCAAAATGTTGTTCTTATTAAATCAGAGAGATGCCTGGAGAGACCTTTGGCAGCTCTTATAGGAGATGTGAGTGGTATGCTGGGAAGAGGAAGAGAAGGTGGGAAGTGCAGGTGTAAAAATATGAGGATGGATGGTAGGAGGAAGCCTCCACTGATGGATTATAAGAGGAGGAGTGGGTGGATGTGAAGTGAAACTGGAAGTCAGCTTGTGCTCCTCTTACTGAAAATGACTCCCTGCAAATGAGAGGAAGAGAATAAAAAACAGACCACCAGCCAAAAAGCCTGTCCATTGCTACTGTTTGTTGTAGGCCTCGGGTGGTTTCCAGTAAATCTGCCCTGTTGCTTTTTGTTTTTATGAAGGAAGACAAAGGCTGATGAGAAACTAACTTCCAAGTTCCAGCAAGTGTGTTTTCTCTGTCAAAGCCAAGATGGCCATGCTGGGCTGGGTGTGACAATCAGAAGGTTGGACTTTCTCTCCAGGCGAAGGGAGCTCACTGTGTTTTGCTCTTTACAGTATCTCACTTGTTAACTAACAGATAAATGTAGTAGGAGTAGAAAGAACAATATTTCCTCTCGCGGCATTCAGCTGATCCGTGGTGCAGTTATCAGTGATGTGATCTGATCTCAGCACTTTAACGGTGCGTTAAAGCTAAGGCTGCAGCTTTATGTCATTTTTTATGTTCATATGCTATTATTTTAATTTATTAGTATATCTGAATAGATCTTTACAATCACTGTGGTACTGATACTTGTTGGGGGAACAACATTTCACTTTTTATGTACATTGGTGCATAAGAAATGACAAATAAAAAATCTTATAATCTAATAATGCATTCTTCCCAAGATGCCTAGCCCTCACAGTTGTACTCCATCCAAGAGTTCAAGACCAACTGAACCACCATAGAAACACAAAAGATAAATTCAATTAAATTAACTAAATAATAAACTGTGTTGATGTGAAAATGTTTTACACAATGATTAATCCTCTGCTAGCTGTTCATGACTGAGCACCACTGTTTGCTAGTATTAGATCATATACATGACATTATGTATTGATGATGTAATAACAACAGTGGAAATGAAAGCCGGCTAACATTAATTTGCTACACTATGACTTAAAGCTACATTACTCAGCTTATCTGTGACTTGAGGCTTAAGTTAGAAACTAGTCAACATAAGCATTCATCCCTAGATACTTGAGTCTAATTCATAAATTCTGAAGGTGAAAAGTGTATTAAAGAAACTATATGTTTAGCTACTGTTGCTTAAATTCACCTGCAGTGCCTGAGGGATAAAGGTGGTAAGCGATCTGAAGGTGTGGGCCGCCAGTGTAGTGAGGCACTTTGGATTACATGATTCATGCTGACATAATTATGAGATATGTATTTATTTTTCCATTTGAGCAGCTGGTAGGGGGCTCAGTTCTGTGACGGGACCTGAAGCGTACTGCTTAAAACGTACAGTATGATCACAGTTAAGAGTCTCAGTCACTTGGTTGAACACTTGGTTCTCAGTTGGTCTCTGAGGAGCATTCAGACCGAAACCACAGGGCGAGGAAGGAAGGAAGGAAGTTCGTCACTGCCGCCTCCACCCTGCCCGGTCACCAGGCGCCATGTAAGACACGACGCTGCCTCTGGTGCAACACTTGTGGAGGAATGAGTTGGGGATGAGGTTGCTGGTTCTCGGTCTACGTCTCTCCCTCCCTCTCTCTCTCTCCCTGCTACTCCAGCGACCAACCGGAGAGCAGTAACGCGCACAGCCTCTCCACCGCCGGTTTTATATACCGCTCTATTTTTAGCCCCTCGCAAGCCCAACTATTTTTAACCAATATGAGCTCATCGCCTGCGCGGCCTGTCCAATGAGAAGACAGGGAGAGGAAGAGAGCCGTCCAATGGGAGGGAAGGAGAGGGGAGAGGGGGCGGGTTACACAAGAGCCTATTATCTGCAGGGAAACACGCAGCGGCGAGGACACGCTGACAGAGATCTCACTCTGGTGCTTTTTGTAAGGCACCACGAACTTTTGACTGTAGAGATGTAGAGACAGTTTCCAAACTGTTATTTTAGTGGTCGTTTGTCGAAACCACAAAAAACAAGAACCAAATAATTAACAAAAGAAATTTCTCCATGCCCCTCCTGCTCTGGTAAAAACCCATCAGCCCCCCCAGGTGCATTCTGGTCCCTTACCAGTGCCCTACATATATCCCTTGGTGCCCACAATGTGCCCAAATGAAATAAACACACAAATAATAAACAAGAAAACAACAAAACAAAACAAATAGCTAATAAACAGAACAGAACACTAGCAAAATCTAATCATGATGAAATTAAATAAATCAACTCAGAATAATCAAATCTAAATTCTAACTAAACGAAATACTAAAGTAAACAATACTAAATACTAACAATAAATAAATAGCTCCAACAGTTATTGATCAGAAATCAGATACTTCATTGATCCTCAGGGGAAATCAGGGTCAGTTACAGCTAACCTCTGAGAAACGGAACAGCAAACAACTGGGAAGTAAGAATGTAATGACAAAAAGATACATCTAAACCTAAATTATGCCATTATACCATGATATATAGATTTAAAAAAAAAAAAGTGTGTTAGGATATGCGCCACTTCTATTGAAAAGTGATTCCACAACATTTTGTGTGGTTATGCAGTTTAAAATCGCACTCGACTGAAAGTGTCATAATGATTTGCGCTGTCCTTTCAGTAATGATTAAACAACCATTATTTTCTTAGCATTTTGTTGGCAAGTCCATTCAGCTTTAAGGGTTCTTGTGGCTATATGACAACAGCATGTGTTTGTGGTCTTCTGTGTTCACTGAAACTAATTGTGCAAAGTAATGATGATGATGGTGTGGGTGAGCAGACTATATCTGAGAAACGTCTGATGCAATATGCAACTACTTCCTGTTCCATAGAAATATATTCTATAGGTATGAGCTGCCATTTGACTTTTGTAACTGTCCCTAAGAGGCCACACTTTGTGATCTGCATTCATTTCATTACTTTACCTTCATGATTACACATGTATCAACTGGTGAGCACATGGCTGGCCAGGTGATGCATGGTGACAAACAGGTGACAAAGCCAGATCAAAGCAACAGCTGATTACAGCAGTGCACAGACACTGTAGTGGCCTATGTAGAGAACGAGGAAATACCAAACATGGCTGCTCCTACTTAATAAGTCACAAACCACAAGAGTGTGACGTCATATAAGTGTTAACTGGTGCATTTTTTGAAGATGACTGAGTCCATTGTAAGTGTACTGCGTTGCTGCTGCTGCTGAACTAGAGCCCAGTGGCACTGACTGTGCGATTCATCTGTCCCACAGACGATCTCTGATTGTAGCTGTGTGCTGTAGGACTGGCTACTCTAATTCTGTCTGTATTTTTTTTTCTGTTATGACTTTGGGAGAAGGCTGTGACAAGGATTGCCCCAAGACCGTGAGTCATCCCTACACCCACCTATTCTGTTGTTTCCCAAAGTTTTATTTTTAGCACCGGAACACAGCGTCCAGCGACCCATGTGTCTCTCCTGGGACCAGAGTTTGTCTCTATGACACTTGTCACTAAATAAAACTATTGTCTCGTGTCTCCCTGTGTGAAGTGACCGCAACAAATCTCCCATAAATTTCCCTGAGGTCACTGATGTTCCCTCTCTATTTCACTGTGTAGAATTTACTGTCACTGCCTGCCATTTAGCACCGGGCGCGCTCCCGTCAGCCGCGCCCCCACACAAAAGGTTCCAACACAGCATGACGGGAGCGCGCAGGGCGGTCAAATCCTACTCCCTCCATAAGTCACTCCACCCTGTCATAAAGTCCAACACAGCTGGTAAAGAATTTAAATTGAAACGGTTCTCTGGGAGTAAACCTGACTGGTCAGTTCAAAATTAAAACAACAATCATTAAACATCGAACAAAATAGTAGGTAGTATCAGCAAAGTTACAGTTACAATTTGACTTATCAGCCATGTATGCTAGAGTAAAAACATATAAAAATATAAATGAACTCCTTAGCTGAGTGGTGGGTCAATGTAATTTGTCATTGGAGGTTATCTTTTTTTCTCATATACATGTGACCTTTCAGTGTATCTCCCCTCATATAAGTATTGGGATGAAAACCTCTGTGTGTAGGGAGCAAGAAATAGGTCATAAGAGTAAATTAGTGTCTGGAATTAAAGATGGTGTCTACTGTTTGGCCTGATGTAATTTAAAAGAAACTCTGGGCTAACCAGCTCTGTGTGAACTATATATATGATGTTACACATTGAATGCTCTATAACGTATTCTAATTAAGTCATTGTTATGATTCCTGTTCATCTGTTCATTATATGTGCATTGACATGTTTGGTACTTGAAAAAAAATGTTCCAATAAAGGTTCTTTTAGAAAAACAAATCCATCTCTGGGGACCTAAATATCTATAGGAAGTGTATAATGTTAAGATTTTGTGTAAATATTTGTGTTTTTAAAATGTTTTGAATTCTGTGTGTGATCTACAGTGTGTTATACTGAATTTACACAGTCTAACACTGACCTCTAGCGCTGCAAATATGTCATTACATATAAAGTGTGTTGCGTTCAACTACTGTTTGATGCTGTAACACTTCCTTTATGTAGTTTTCTATTTTAAGGAAAATATTCTTGCTGACTTCGGCCAATTTAACTTAAAAAATGTGAAAAAAAAAATAATTAAAGTTTGTGTAGGTCTACAGGCCAGATCTCGAGGGAATTCTCCCAGTCTCGCGGGACTTTGGAAGACTCAGGTAAGCAGCAGGAAGAAACGTAAGATGGCAGCATAGTCTTGTCTGCGAGAGGTAATCAGTGATATTCCCAGAAACTTTTGTCTTCGGTTGTCAACACAAACAGTCTTGGACCAAGTTCTTATTTCGGTAAGATAATAGTCGTCACGACGTTACGTTTTTGAGTTGGTCTGTTGTGTTTTTCTTTCTCACCATGAACCTGCGACACAGGTAGGCTAAATTATTAAATTGGATTCAAACGCAAGTGAACGAGCAAACAGTATCACAAATGTTTACCATAGACCTCAATACTGTTATTTCATACATATATTTTTTAAAGGAATGTGTTATTAAAGTTTATATTGTATCAAATAGCTAATAAATTCAAGATAGAATCGTTAAAAAAAAAATCACTGTCAGGTGTTTATTAATTAGTGTCTGTCAATAAGACCATACTATTTTGTATGCCAGTGCAATTTCATTTAACACTAATATTGTACGAATAATACATAAATACATTCTTAACGCATTATTTGAACAGTATAAGATGCTAAAATGAGAGTAAAAACTCTCCTATATCTATGTAAGAGAGTCCATTCAGTCGCTGAAATTGATTATAAAATGACATTAAAAAAGATGATTTGATTGATTGATAAAGAGGGTAACACTGATAAATGGTTTAGTATTCCAGTTTTTGGTTGAATATGAAATGCTCCTTGTGTAAATAGGCTTTAGAGGGTAACAAGTCCTGTGATGGCGAGTTTAGGTGTATGACCCTGGAATTGTGGCTCAGAAACACATATGGCTCAGAAATTATTATAACTCTGCACATGGTTCAAGAGACGCACATGGTAGTTATATTCAGTTTATCTTCTTTGTGTATATTGCTGTTAATGTGCCTGGATATGTGTGGTATAGTTTTACACATTTTTACCTGTTTAATTATTATTGTGCCAACATATTTTGGTCTAATCATTGGTCATCACTACCTTTACCATGTTTGAGTCTTACTAGAGACTTAGAAATGATGGAGAGATATATATGTAAACTTTAATATTGTTACTTTCTTGTAGTCTTCACAGTGTCTTCTGATGTTGCTGTCTAGTGGCAGAGAGGATAAATCTTCAAAACACACCTGTTTGAAGTGTGGCTGTTATCTGTCTGTTGGACCAGTGGAGCTGCGGCTCCCTCTCTGCCATCACCTGCCCAGACAGACGCTTCAGGTAAGTCCAAGTCCCATGTAATTATCTAAAACCTCACTGTATCATCAGAGTTTGTTTTCATAATCACTTCATTCATTCTGAAAACCATTAGTAGCACACAGGCTGTGAGTTACTGACATTAGGCTTCATATCAGTCTATGAAGAGAACATAAACCTCATGAAACTAAACTCATGAGCTCATTAATTAATGCGTTACACGGAACTCATGAAACACAGGGAATGTTCCTAAGTTAATGGATGTGTGTGTGTGTGTGTGTGTTTGTTTGTGTTGATGGAAAATAGCAGCGGGAGGATCAGAGACCAGTAATGATCTCAGCAGCTTTAGTTCACACACTGTTTAACTAATTGACGTCACTTGTCAGAGAGAAATCAGGGGCTTTTTGTTGGAGCTAGCTTGGAGGTCATTAGTTGTAATTAACAAGCTGACTGATCAGGTACGTTCACTGACGAGCTTGTAATTATCCTGACTTAATGAGAGAGAGTTAACCAGAGAGTTTACAGGCTCCTGGTTAAGTCAGTTTTATGGTAAGACCTTAATGTGAGAAAGGTGGAGGTAACATTAGGAGTTTTTACACCAACAACAAGGGTCTACATGTTCCATGTTTGGCCACAGATCCAGACCCACCACTAAGAAGAACCTCTGTCTGAAGTTGAACCTTTGACTTTGGCTCCATAACACAGGTCACTGCTGATAGGTCGTATACAGACTTTATGAGATTATGCAATTTTCACTCAAGAGGAACCAAAAAGCAGCTGTACATGATTCATCAGCTGAGCTCATGTATTCACATGACTTTACTGATGCTACTGTCATATCATTACAAAATACCAAAATATTAAAGCTGCACAATTAATCAAAAAATAGTTTACACACCATTAATTGCTGAGTCCCAACTGTAGCAGCCATTAGTTTGAATCTCAGTGTCATATCCAAATCTAATGAGCTGCAGTTTTATTTTGATGTACTGTGAATTGCTCTTCAACATGGCAATATGTCTGATGTATTTGCATCACTCTCCCTACCTTTACTTTTTGTAAAAGTCAGTTTCTCATTTTAAACTCAGTTTTTTAAACTGAATTTGTTAATTACAATTAAACTTTTTATACTCTGTGTAAAGGGAGACTGTCAAAACTAGAAATTCATTGTTGGGTTAAACTGTTCAGTTTTTACTGTGCATATGACAAGGAACTTCTTGAATCTTGAATCATGAAATGTCAGCAGCACCAGAATGTTTTGGTGCTATGGAGACGCCCCAACCTACAGATCATATACTCTTCAGACCTAAAGGAACAAGATCCAACAGCAGTTTTTACTTTTTTTTTTCCTGTGTAAATTCAAATACAAGCATTACAACTAAACTCAACTCAACTTATGACTCATCTTGTAGTATCTGTCACAGTAATTGCAATTTAATTTTTTAGCACATTGAGCTGCACTATAAAAATAACCATTACGCCTCAGTTGTTTATACTTTAAACTTCTCTAGGTGTTAGATTTAATATATTTTTTAAAAACTTTTATCACTATCACTAATAAACTATTATTCGTCCATCTTCACAAGGAAAGTCACTACACGACTTGCTCTGTGTGATTGACAAGTGACAAGCAACCTGATTCGGTCTAAACTGAGACAATGCAGCAGCTTAACAGCCGTCAACCTGCTAGCAGTTCTACTGTGTCTTAAAACAATGTACATCTTACTAAATAATTCAATTAAAGAGATGACCGAGTTTAACTGAAACCAACAAGTAGTTTAAGTAGTAGTAGTAGTAATAGTAGTAGTAGTAGTAGTAGTAGTTTGATGTTAATTATTAACACTTGAAGATTCAGTGGCATCGTATTCAGGGTCACTGCAGAAGGACATTGTTCTGTCGCAGCGGTGGGGTCAAATGTCAAGGTCAAAGTTTATTTGTATAACACAATTGAAAAAACTCCCATTGTCTAAGGTGCTGTATAAGCTTAAAATTCAACATAAAATAATTCAGCAAGTATGAATTCACATTTAAGTAACACAACACTAAATACACTACACAATAACATCCACATTGTCATAAATATTAAAGACATAAAACAAAAACTGAAAAATTAATGCTAAGCTCAACTTGTATTGAAAGCCAGCGCAAAGAGGTGGGTAGAGCCCTTTTAACCACAAGGCAACGGTTGAATGATTACATAACTTACTTATCAAACAGGTTTGACCACAATTGCCCACATCAAACTAAAAGCTGTATGAGGTTGTGTAAACACCAGGTTACAGGGCAAGTTGTGGGAGATATTAAACAAAATCTGCACTAATTGCGCAATAACAAACAAGTGTGGATAATAAATCATTTAGGAATCAGGAATCCTGGGAGGGAGAAACACTCGTTCATTTGCACGCAACCTAAATTCATTATTTATCCCAGAGAATGAATAAATTGTCCCTGCTAGCCTGCAATTGAACTTGAGCTAGTGAAAAATTCAGCCTGTGCTGCCGTACCCCAGTGAGTCGGCGTCTAATGAAAGTAACGGAGGCAGAGAGGAGGCACAGGCTTTAATGATTGCATTTGGGTTACGAGAGGAGATTGAGAAAATAATGAGAAGGAGGGAAGGGGAAAGTTTGGTGCAGAGATAAAGAGGAGGTGAAAGTTTGTTTGAAACATCTTGTTCTTTAAATGTGCCAGATTATAGTTCCTGTCTGAGGTCTGGGCGTCATGGTAACACTGGACAGTAATGGCTACTGCTCTGACAAACTCAGCCTTGAAAAACCAACAAGCTGGTTTGAACAGCGCCGGAAAACCTTGAAAGCCACAGTATGTCCATATAGAGACACAAAGTGTCAATAATATCCTTAAGGAACTTCTTCAGATTTACCACAAAGATTTATGAGGACTCAGCCATGACCTGATTGGATTTTGGTACCTAAAGGTCAAAGGTCAAGGTTGTGGTGATTTTTTTTTTTTGGCTTTTTGTATTCTTGCCTTGTGAAAGCGACATCTTGAAAACTTTGGAACTTGGAAAATTTTGCACCAGCATTCACTTGGGCACAAAGAAGAACTGATTCATTTTTTAAGTTCAAAGGTCAAAAGTCACAGTGACATCACAAAGCATGATTTTGGCTTTGTGGAAGTCATATAAATATCTTTAGAACTCGTAAAAGGAACACTTCCTCAAATTTGGCACAGACATTCACTTGGACTCAAGAACGAACTAATTAGGTGTTGATGGCTAAAGGTCAAAGGTCAAGGTCACTGTGACCTCCCAAAACATTTTTTAATTATTCAGTCTTCACACAGTAATTATGACCAAATGTCTTATGACCAAATGTCTTGTTTCCTATGGCTGTGGATAAACACCCTGTAACCTGAAACTAGTCAGAGTGGAGGAACAAGTGATTCTAGTTCATAACTAAATTTTGACAGGATACTACGACTCACACACTGCCCTGTTGTTTCACTGTTGCCTTTTATGAAGCACACAGTTAATATAACCGTTTTAGATCAGTGTACAGTGTGTTGCAGAGAGAGACAGGAAGAGTGAGAGAATAAGTGTGAAAGGAGAGACTGAAAATATGAAGGTGGAATGAAGATGAGTTCTCATATTTCTCTTATTTCTCTACTTTAACCAGGTTTTCTGGAGGAGACAAGCCTGCCTGCATCTGTGTGTATTTATGTGTGTGTGTGCGTCTGTGTGTGTGTGTGAGTGGCCACAGTGATCAGGAATCTTGCTGCCTCCGCCTCCCAGAGAGAGAGAGAGACAGAGAGTGAGAGAGAGAGAGTGAGAGAGAGAGAGCGAGGGAGCAGTCACATGCGGAGAGGAGCCGGGACGAGAGACAGAACAGAAGAGAGCTGTCAAGCTGCGAGGAGGCAGCGGGGAGACGACTTAGTTTTTTCTTGGAAGATATTTTCCCTCCATCTCTGAAGCCCACACACACAAAGAACATAAACTGGCAAACACACAGATGATGAAGAGTGTGTGTGTGTGTGTGTGTGAGTGGTGAATTAACTCAGGGATCTGGACTTACTCACGGCCGACACACTTGGACTCTGGAGTGTTTGGATTCAGCTTCTTTGTGACTCGGACTTTAACTCAAATTAGATTCAAACTGTGTCTTTAACAGTTCAGCACAAAGTGTGTGTGTGTTGACCTGAACACACACCGCTGAGTCTCTGACTGACACTCAGGTTGCTCCTGCACTTGTCAGATTGGACTCACGTGAAGGATGTTCTGGCCGGTGACCGTGGTTGTGCTCGTCCACCTTGGCGCCACCTTAACGGGAGCGTGGAGAGCGTCTCAGCCGAGGCTTCAGTTCACACACTCCGGTAAGATGCCAACGTTTTCTCTCTTTCTTCTTCACGTCCTCTTCATGTCTGACACATCTGTCACTCTCTCCAGAATCACACAAACACACAGCTTCTCATTTTTCACTTTTCATTCTGTCCTCCTCTGTGGATGCCCACTCACCCACTCACACACAAACACATTGTTATGCAATATGTGGAGCACAAATTCTACCTTTTACCTCTCTCCTTTTTTTCTTTTTCTCTCATTTCCTCAGACTCTGTAACCACCTGTATTGAATTCTTCTCTCAGTCGTCCAGTTTGAGTGTGAAAGCCTTGTCTTTGTCCCCACCCACCTCACTGCCTCACCTTATCCCCACTACAGTGTGAGGTTTATTCCTAAATTATATATTCAGCTTTGAAAACTGGTCTTTGCATATTAAGGGCAGCTGTGAAATTTGGGGAGACGGGTTGAATTAAGATACCTGCTGGGCACACCTGGGCTGTCATAATAATCTCTTACTGCACAGGAAAACTGCAGCTGCAGTTGTACGTACTTTACAGTAAGTCAAAGCTGAAGCAGGTGATCAGACGACCCGTGGTGGGTGTTTTTACTCCTGATAGTGGGGCAGTAATTTCAGTGGACACTTCTTTCATCCAGATGTGACTCAGCTGATGGTTTGTTTAATAACCTGTGCTAGTGATTGACAGTGTGTTGTTTTTTATTTTTATTTTTCTGGTAGCACCATGTTTTTCCTTTTAAACTTTTACTCTCCGCTTCTTTGGCAGAAATTAACTGCCTAAAATGTGTATCATCATTATCGATGACAACATTTCTACCAAGCAAGTGCAAAGCTCTCATTTAGAATTACACCCCCATCCCCACCCCACTCTGTAGACATCCTCCCTGTCATAAAGTGACTTGTTGACGGCACGGACGCCCCCTGGAGGTTTGAAATTAAGTGTCTGTGTCTATTAGTTTCAGCCGTTGTTAACAAAGACATTATTGTATGGTGGCAGAAATCCCAGATCCAGATCACCACCAACTTAATTATTTCTTGGCTTAGGGCCGATGTATCCACCACAGTGAAGTCCAGGGTGGTGGTGGAAAATGCTGCAGACGGGCACTCGAGCACTTGACCTCCCTAAGATGTGGAAAGGAAAGTTAATACTCTTCTGAACTGGAATATAATTTATTTAGCGCACAAAATGTGGTGGAAACTGGATCGTTCTCTGGTATTCCGGTGTATTCCTCCATAACTTTGACGTCTTTTTCCTCAATGCACTTCTGCAGCATGTTGCATAAACATGTTGTTGAATCAACATGCCGGTGCTGACGAGGAGCACAGGCTCCTCCGTCGTCTGTAGTCTGCTTCATGGTTGAATTGGAGTCGACCGCTCCTTTTAAAAAGGTGCCGTGCTGCTGCACAGGCTCCTAAAGGTTGTTGGTGTTTGTGATAAGCCTGTGGCAGCAGCCATGGGGTGGGGTCTGCCTCACAGTAGGATGCAGACAGGGGATTTGAGCATAATGGTTGTGTGATGGAGGATCTGAGGTGTCCTGAAGCAGTCTGCTCCTTCAACCAACGCCACTCTTTTCCCTTTATTCACTCAGCACCGCCACTAAGATTTCAAACAACCTTTAATATCAACAGGCTACTAATGATTTTCAATTGCATACTGCGTTGGCATGGCACCACCCATCGCCATTGACTGGTGCATCAAATCCTCCTGAACCCTCCTCATTCTTGAAAGTACATCCATGTAGAGGTTAATGTTAGAGAAGCGTAGCCTCTTTAGTTCAGAGGTCAGTAGGCGGAGCAGGGGAACAGTGGTCAGTATGGCAGTAAATGTTCAGTCTGAGCTGCAGTGAGACGGTGAATAAAAGGTGCAGCTTCTCTTGATCAAGAGAAGTCAGATGTTGTTTCCCTAACTGCCACGCAAGCATCTCACCAAGAAAGGCTAATGCCAACTGACTGCTATGTAATGTTAGCTACATTCATAGGAAGGTGGGTTAATTAGCTGCTTGTCAGGAGGTTTTAGGTTCCTCTGTTAATTACAGCAGCGTCTGTGGCTCCACAGGGGAAGGTTATCTTCCCGTACTGAGCTGCAGTGCCATCGCCATCTCACCTGTCCAATAAAGGTGGACATATACTGTACAATTTTTAAGCCGTCTTTTGAGGCACATGGCTCATTTAAGACTCTGGCTCAATTTCAGTTTGAATCATTTCAATTTGAATCTCAGTCTGTGGTGCAGTGTAGCACAGGGCCGATCATCAGATGAATCTCTGACGTGTCTGAAATGTTAGTCAACCAATGTCCGACTCCCACGGTTTAATCAGAGCCACAAGTTAATATTTTCATCGTCAGAGCCTTTTTTCTCATTGTGGTTGCGCAAACTCCCAAACAGAACATGTGAAAAACGTTATGGAGACACAACGCTGGACGGAAAATATGGAGGTCAGGTTGGTGTTTCTGTGGCAACCACTGCTGCCTCTTTGATGTTTCCCCCTCCTACTGTCACGACCGAACAAGAGAAGAAGCTGCCGACGTATTTTTTTTAGAGGTTTGTCACAAAGGATGGCACAGATTACCATGACAACATCTTTTTCTGCTTTGTTAGCATTGATGCTAAACAAACCTGCCTCAAACTTTCAAACAAATCTTTATTGACAACTGTCATTCAGTGTGACCATTGAGTTCGTGTGTGACTCTCTGACCAATGTGTGCTAGATATAAATCCTGAGCTTTGGACAATTAACTCAAACAATGTGAGAGATGGGATTAAACCAGTAATTCTCAAAGTGTGGAGTGAGCCCCACTGGTGGGGAATAGAGACATGATAGGTGGGGGGGTGTTTCTGAAACCTACAACTTATTAAAATGAAACACACTCGATGTCTGAGCATGTATTCCTCGGACAACCATAGACGACTGGTATAGACCACTTTGGCCAGATGTGGCCAGTTGTGGCTACAGGTCACAGGAATTATAACAGTGTTTCCATTTTGTGTGTGTTGCCCCTTTGTTTCTTACTAGTTATTATTTTCATATGACTTTCATTTGATGCAAATCGGTGGCACGAGAGACACCGGTTTCACGTTACACCAGAAAAACACAAAGAAATAAACATGTATATGTCCGGGGGACAGTTTGTCCTGTCCTCAGGACATGAGCAAGTGAGGATCGGCTGGTGGCTCAGGTTTATTGATGAGGAAACTGTCACTTTATTTTGTAAGAACAAACTAGATCTTGATTTTATCAACAGTGACATGTTGGATATAAACACTAAGCATCATATGCTCACCCTCATTTATAATGGTTATTGAATTAGAACGTAACCTAATAAATATCTGCTGCTGCTGTCCAGTCTGGTACAATCACCGGCCTCTGTGGGTATGTAAGCTACATCATCTCCAGGTAGAACAACTGTCAAAGACCTGGAGTTGATGATAAACTAAAGGCTAGTCAAAATAACAACCCAGTAAATCTCAACTGCGACAACAGTATAGGCGCATGTATGCTGTAGGTGTGACAGGCAGTGCAGTCAAACACACACACACACACACACACACACACACACACACACACACACACACACACACACACACACACACACACACAA
>OMNW01028820.1:0-15679 GCA_900303245.1 Selene dorsalis | reverse complement strand
CAGGCCGGGGACACAGGAGCCCAGTTCCCTCCCGCCTCTTAGGCCCTGAACCCTGACTGACTTAATCTTAGTTTGGTGAGATATACAATAATTCCAGTTCACAATACTTGTTATGTCTAGGCAACAATTTAATCGAAAGCAACTGGATTTGTATTTGTCTAGGAAGATGTTTCGCCTCTTATCCAAGTGGCTTGGTGTCCAGTTGCTTTCGATTAAATTGTTGCCTAGAGATACAATGACCTGGATGAATGAGAACATTCACAGACAAAAATACTTGTTATGGTTATGCAACAAAGTGTCTACCACAGGGTGTAAGAAACTGAGACCTGCTAGCCTAGCATCCTAGCATAGGAACAGTAGGCTGGACACTGATAATTCTCATGAATATCTGGCCGTCCAAAGTAACTACAGCTGACTGGATATACTGGTGAAGTTGACGCTCACTCTGGTGGTCCTGAGGACATCACACACATTGAGATGATGTGCTGTACACACGATCCCTGCCCTGTAGCTGCTGATAGTGGAGCTGTGCTTTCTTTTAACATGCATCTTACATATGAGCCTTATCTGACAGAGAGGCCAGGTGAGGAGAGCAAATTATAAAGACAGTAGATAGATGGCTTAGATTCAACAGCATGTTTAATGAGTGTGTTGGTCATGTAAAGTGTAAAGAAAACAGAAGAACACCTGCTTAAAGCCCTTCACTTGTGATAAGATCACCTCAGACATATAGTGTACCAGGATTGAAAAGGCCTTTAAACACACACAATAAGTTTTTCCACACATTTTCCCATATTGGCATCTTTCTGACGACCACTCTGAAACTTGGAGAAATGCATAAAAACAGCCTCTAGAAGCCATTACAGTGAAAATATGGTGAGGACCGGCCTAAATGCCATCACTTTACAAAATTGTCCTCACTCCAAAGGTTTAAAATTCACACTTGAAACTCACAATGATAGGAGCACAAACACACACACACACACACACACACGTTTATATATCATTGCAGTGATTACCAATATAACTTTCTTTTGTTTGTGAGACGTACCTTAGTGCCATGGTTTAGGTGCTTCTGAACGTCAGGGATACGTAATCTAATGGAGGCCTCAGCTTGAGGAAAAAGACGATGCTTCTTTACACAATTAAGGACGTCTTCCGGCCACACTCGCTCTCCAACTTTGTGCTGAGCCATTAAACTGACAAAAACACACACAACAGGATAAGTATCACAGTTGAAAGAAAATATTCAGCAACATCATCACATTTTAAAACACAATTACACAGATTTGTATCATTATTATTATTTATTTATTTTTACAATTTGTCAGGTTCAAGTTTTTCTTTTGTTTTTTTTTGCCTTGTTTCAACAGGACATGCAGTAAAGGGCCACAGAAGTTTGAACCCATATTAGAACACAGTTAGAACTAAGCCTAAGTGGTGCACGCTCTATCAGGTGAGGCACCAGAGCACACCAGTCTCTGGCTTCACTAAAATAAACACATTACAGAGTTGAAATGTGATGTTGTAAAAACTCAATTAATTTTTTTATTACTCCAAGGCAGAAATCCAAACAGACTGGAATACAACTGGCCTGCTGGAGAGAATGTCAAATGGTAAATGGACAGGCACTTATAGCACTTTTCTAGTCTCTGGGACCACTCAGGCGCTTTACACTGTTGGTCACATACACACATTCAAAATGCACTTACTTTTTTGCGCATGGTGTTTAACCATTCACACACCGATGATACAAGTGTACACTTGCCCGATGTATCATCGGTGTGTAGTCAGACTAGAGAAGCCAGGAATCAAACCACCAACCTTCACCAACCTGCTCTACCTCCTGAGTCACAGCCACACAACATCAAAGACCGTATTTGAATATCAGTGTCATCATTCACAACCCTCTATCTTGGAACTATTCTGGATCGATTGTGCAAAACTGATACTTACCTTCTGAAGGTGTTGCTGGCCACAAATAAAAAGACTATCACTAAATGCTGGCATGCTTATTTAGCCAATGAGAGAGCCAATTTTTATGATTATTTTATGTATTGTGTACAATGCATGGTATTTTGTCTTTTAGACTTACAAATCACCCCTGGACCTCAAACTTGTTTATTTGTTCAGTGTTTGGTATTTGTCTTTTGTTTTGCCTTTTTCAGTACAAGTACTAAAATGTGAAAATATTCTATAGATAAAGAGTATATGAAAAAAAAGTTGCAATGTGACTCTTCTTTGTCTAACAGGAGTCCTAACTATCCCCAAACTGAGGAAATGCAGACTTACACGACAAGTCGTCTAATGCTGTGGTGTAATGATGCAGCATCTATGATCCTGCTGTTCTTCAGGATGTAGAAGACCTCTTGCATTGAGTCCTTCTCTTTCAACATGTAGCGATAATACTGTTTCTTGAAGGGGACAAACTGCAATAGGAAACACAAGTGCAGACTTTGGTGAGCTTTACGATGCTTCTAGGTTTGAGCTGTGCTCACCATAACTGGTTAAACTGTTACATCAGCAAAAGAATGAAATACTCTTAACAGAGACAACAGCATTTAAACACAATGTTCACGGTGCAAATGATTACAGCTAAATGTTTAACAATAGAATCTCAACTATTTTGCAAGTTATTTTATCTAATTTCTCATTTGGATGTTGTAAAGTGTAGATATATGTGTCACATATGTGTAATTTTTTGAATGTTATGTTATATTTTCATATTTAGTGCAAGACTTTTAAGGTATCATTACAACTAGATAAAGTCAATTACACAGGGAACAAGTCAGACTGGGTTTGTGTCCGCCAGGTGTGTGTGTGTGTGTGATTGTTGAATATGATCTATAAATATTACAATATTAATGTAACAGAAAGAGCAATTTGATTGAATAGTTATAATGTGATCAGATTTGTATCCCCTGGATCCTGAAGTGCTTTTTAAGCAAAGCTTCCAAAACTAAGTAACCTACAAAAAGTCAGTGAATCAACATGGTAACTGTCTGTGTCTCTTTACCTCAACACTGTCTCTTACACAGCAGGAAACTGCAACTATCATGTTTAAAAAGAGACTTAATGGGGAAGTGTAAACTCTCTCTTCAGGAGTGGGCTTAATCTTGTAAAAATTATAATAATTATGATAACAACTCAGATTAAAAAAAACATGATCACTTTAAAGTGGAACGAACAAACAAAGGGAAAAACTAAATAACTAACATCTGTGTTTTCATTGTAACAATTCTGTAAACTAACTGATGCAGTAAGAAACCACCTACCCTGCTTGTTACTTCACACATGTACAAGTAGTTTAATATAACTCGGCTGGATGTCTGACCTTGCTGTCTTGAATAATGTTTTTCCAGCGATGACAGACACGGATGGCACTGCGATAGAGGTCCTGGGCTGGGAGGAGGCTCAGTACCTCCCTCAGCACCTCCTCAGGGAGGTTCTCCATGCAGCCCTGCGGCTGCAGCAGGACACTGGTGCTGCCCAAGAGCCCGAAGTGGGCATCAGGGAGTGGCTCCAACCAGTCCTCTTCTTTCTTGGCATCACAACAGTGAAAGTCTTCATCACGTCCAAACATTTCCGGGGTCATGCCTTCTAAATAATCCATCTCTTCTGCGCGAGGCCCTGGTATCACTCCAGCAGCCAACAGGCTGTTGTCGTCACGCTCCTTCTCCTCCACCTCCAGCTCTGGCATCATGACGGCGGCCAGCATTGTAGCATCGTCAAGGTCTTCCTCTTTTAAAGAAGCCTCTGCAGCCAGAAGCATGGCGTCATCATCTTCATTATCCTCCTCTTCCTCCTCTAGCACCGATGGAGCCACTAACAGAAGGACAAAGATTCAATGACTGACATGGATTTTTCACTACAGAACTACATTACAATGACATTTATAAAAAAAAAACTGGGAAGCAGATGGTTTAAAGCACATTACCCCACTTCCATCTCTTGGTGGGGTATAGCCCTCTGTTGGGGTCCCGGCTCCCTTGGCCCAGGTTAAAGCTGTGGGGCTGTGTGAGGGGACTAATGCCCTCTGCACTCAACTCACTGCATTCCTGAGAATTTGCATGTCTCCTCTTGGCCTTCCCTTAAAAACACCACAAGACACAGTCATATCAGCACAACTGCTGTATTGGGAGTATGCTTTCTACAACAGTGTGCTTCAGTCCCTTCAAGAATTGAGTTAAACTAATATGCTAGGAGCTTAATGAGCATGTAGCAACACATTGTTGTCACTGTGATAAGGTTCATCATTTTTCTCAAGAAAAACGTTTGAAAATCAACTTTAACTTTCATGACTGCAGGTTTGAGGTTATGTCCGACACAGAAACAGTTAACAATAGGTAGAGTTTAAAAGTATATCACCTACCTACCACTGTGCTGAAGCTAGCTAAAGAACTTTTATGAATTTACTCACGTTTCGCAGCCACTTCCATCGTCGTGCACCTTTCAGCCTGTAATGTAAGTATATACTCATTCACTTGTATGACAAAGCGCGAACCACAGTAAATAGAAGTTGCACAACAGGAATGGCGTCGTCTTGTTGTTGTTACTACTCAATAGCGTACAGAATGGAAAAGTTAGCGTTGTGGCTACATGTTAACTCGATGTAAACTACCACCTTCTGTCTCTGTCGGCGTGACCCCACGCACAAACTCAAAGGGGGACGGTGCCGTGGTCTCTGCCTCTGTCCCTGACTTGTTAGTGTTCATTTGTGGAGAAAAATCACGCACGAAACATCATACGAACCTTGGTTTCCAGGCGTGCCGCTGCAGTGCTTTTGAAATTTTTGTTTGTGTTGGTGAGGAAGTCGCTCCATTGACCAACGAGTTTATAGGTGCAGTATCGCCCCCTACCGGACTGGAGTCTGAAAAATTTATGGGTCATGTTTATCAGATGTAAACTAACACAGATGAAATCTTCTATAATGTTGTACATAGATGATTTTATGTGTTATATTTTATTTTCTAGAGCATTTAATTTATATCTATAATATTTACGTTCGGTGAGAGAGAAATAACTTTTTGATTCTTTTGTATGTCATTGACATCTATATATGGAGAATTGACAATAAAAATTGAATTTGAAATATATAATGCTTGAAAAACTTTAGTATGAGTTTGTGAAATTCGTAAAATGACCTTGAATAAATAAAGAAACAAACAAACAATTAGTCAGAATGACTTATTATTGGGTTTATGAAATGCATTGTCTTTAGTGATATGTCAAATTTATTGTTTTGATCATGCTTAAATAGTTTTTGTGGCTTACAAATTGCATATACAACTTTGTAACCATATGGCTGTGCATTTCTCCTTCACCTTCTCTTGGAACTTATATATTTTATATATATTCATTAAAAAATATATATTTTTTAAAAGTGAAATACATATATAATAACAAAGAACACATGATGTTTTTGCTTGTTGTTGCCTGATTGAAGAGCAACAAAACTGCTCAAATGTACATGTACTTTATTTCTGTGCAAATGGATATAGTCTCTTGAACGTTGATAACCTGAATGCTTTTCCTAGGAATCCATTGAAGTGCTGTCATCTGTAGGTCACCGTCACTGAATTATATGAATCATATTTAATACAATTGTAAAACATCTATCTGATGCATTGTTGCAAAAAGATCAAGCCGTAGATTCTTCACCAGAGACCATGGTCTATGCCTAAAATATGAAAAATGCTTTAATTAATAATGCTAATAATGCTTTTATTATTGTTGATTGAATTGTGTTTTTATGGCTTATGTACAGCTTATGTAGCATATCCAGTCAGTCAGTACAGTCTTAGTCAGCAGTCAGTTGTAAGAGAGCAAAAGAAAAGATGGTCAGAAAGGTCAGTTTGAGAAATAGGCACAAATTATGGTAAAACCAAGGGTAGTATCACATTTATTCAGCCATTGTCAGTAATTACTAGTTTCTAGAGTAAGTTCCACATCAGTATCAAGTTAATTGCACCATCACGGGGTTCGAGGCACAGCATCAAATATTTCTTATTAATCAGTCACTGACTTTATCAGTACTGTACCTCTGTTGTACAATACAGTGGCATTAGAAGAAAAAAACTCATTTTTATTCGTGTTAATAAACCAAAATATGTTACCGTCATTATTTAGAGACAATGGATTATGTACATTTTCTAGTGTTAAAGAGTGAATTCTCTCAGATCCCAGGATGCCTTCATTCAAATTACAGAAGCTGGACACGTGTGTTCTGTTTTTCTTTGAGCGATTGATTGATGGATCTCTACAGCCTGATATTTACCACTAAAGATATCGAACAGAACATGGTAAACATACGAAACTAATCAGGCTAACGTTGCATTACAGTTCACTTGCTGCCAGTTTTTAAGACTGTAAATACTTTGACATGAATAAAGTCAGAAAAATATTGTGTTAGCACATGGAAGGAATGTTTTTGCAGTCACTAAATAAAAATCACAATCAATTGCATCCCATTATACTACATCTAATCTCATAAAATGCTGGTCATGACTGTTAGTCACTCGAGGCATACAGGACTAAAGCCTTGAACACAGCCTGCTTGAAGTGTCCAAACAGCCTGAGAGTTGGTCACCAGAGTATATTCTTGACCTTCAGGTGTGTTGTGGTACCTCCAGACTCGGAGTAACACGTGGTCCAGTACATCTAATGTAAACAGGGCTCCTTCATAGGTTTAGGATTTCCAACCAAGGCTGCGCTCAAGACTTCAATTTTTTTAATTTGATTTGCCATATTGCTCTCTGTATGGTCATTTCACTTCATCGACACAAATATTAAAAGTGTAGCTCGCGTGGGGTCTAAACCCACAACGCAACTAGTAATTCTTCATTCTTTGTCACATTAGAGTTTAGAAACCATCAATTTCGATAGCATTTCCAGATGTTGCAGGCCTGTGTAGGAGCCCTGTGTAACAGAGAAGACTACCTCTTCTTCTCATCCTCAGCCTGGACGGTCTCACTGCTTGAGGACAGGGAGCTCCCTCGGTTTGAAGAAGGCCTGAACCATCCCCATGGCAAAGATGTAAACTTTAGCGTCCACCATGATTTTCTCTTTCTTCAGCAGATCTGCAGAAACAGACGAGCAGAGCATCGGGTCAGTGCGTCCGTTACTCGTCTCTGTGCTCAAGTAAAAAAAGCTGAGTTCTCACCGTCTATTTTCATCTGGAATTCATCAAGAGGTAGAAGTATGACTTCGACAAATTCTGCGAGAGGAAGAAAAAAAGGGTTGTGAAATGATCTGATTTAATATGGAAGAAGAAAAAGTGATTAAGTGAAAAGTGAAAAAGCGATAAACATAACTCACCTCCATCACCTGTAGGAGAACACAAGAGAGGATTAACCAATACATTCTTAACATGCAGTACATAGGCAGACAAAAGTGATGTGGCTAGAGATTGTGTCTAACTCCTGTCTGATTGGTTGGTATGGTGTGACACTGTTATAATTAACAGATATAGTCATGCATGTTCAAAGCCTAGAAATTAAACACAAAATTTTAAATCGGAAATCTGAAATCAGACACCAGCTTGACACACAGAATGAAATCTGTATCCTTAATTGTTGAAATAAAATCACTGGCCACTTGTTGCTGTTGTGAAACTAGCGTGTTGCATGTAGGGATGCACGGATCCAGCTTTTTCAGTCCCAATGCTGATACCAATACCTGATACCGATCCAATACCACTGTTGAATCAATAAACTGTATGTTTGCCATGTGGAAGATAGTGAAGGCATCAGGCCTGACTTCATCATTACTTTCCCAACGTTATAAATGTTTAACGTTGTTTACCAGCATGCTGCACCTGCTGCTGATGTGTCACAAACATAGAATTGAAGCGAACAGATCGCCGTCATGGATCAGCCCCATTATCTGACACCCGATCTAGCTACTTAGTCAATATCCGGGCCGATACCTGATCTTAATATCAGATCGGAGCATCCCTAGTTGCAAGACTGTGCACACGGGATCGCGTCTGCGCTGACTAGATGTTCAGAGGGTTGAAACTGAGCTGCCTGCTCTGCTGACAGTGGGGCTGCTCAGTAATGACAAAAAATCATCACAATTATTTTGATGAATATTGAGATATGTGGTTGTCTAACACGATTACTCATTAATTTTGGAAACATGCTGCAGTTTTTGAACTTGTAAAAAAGAAGGACACAGCTCAGAGATGCTGGATGTGCAGCAGGCAACATCACTGGTAGACATTGTATTTCATCAGTACTACGATCTAGCACTTATCTTTCCAGTACTTTAATGGTTCTCTTATCAATACATCTCCAATGTAACGCCATTCTCCATCAGCCTTCTCAATAAGAACCATCCCTAATCCAATACTTGCAATTACTGTGCAATATTTCTATTGTTTATTTTTGCCTGATATGATATTTATTGATTCAATGTTGCTTCTACTACTGCTCATCATTATATCTGTCTGTTATGACCATTGTTTCAACTACTGACTTTGTGGTTAATGCTCAAATCTATTTATTGACTACAGAGACTCTCCTTCCCCTGTGGTTCATTTAATATTGGGTTCCAGTGCCAGTCCTTTGGTACATCTGAGATCTGACTACGAGTCTGACCGACACCAAGAGACTGAATCCCTCCCGTCCACTCACCGAGCTGTTGTGTCGGGTTAATGTTCTCCGCTTCGTCTCCATTGATGTTGACCAGTACGATTTGGGTGGTGCAGTTAGAAAGGCCAGGGTCCAGACAGGTCACTACAATCAGAGCAAGCAGTAACGTTACATAACACGAAGAATCTATCACTGCTGCGGCTGCCCTGAAGATAAAAATGCATATGGGACCCCTGAACCTCTCAAATAAAACACACAAGAGATAAGATCCAGACAGGACAGGCAGATAATGCAATCAAGTGTCCAGTGTGTCTCTAGGTGATGATACCTGGAGTCACTCCTACTACTTCCCCTTTGTAGCCGGTTTCTTCCTTCAGCTCTCTCAGTGCAGCAGCTTCTGCAGTTTCCCCCTCATCGATCAATCCTGAACAAAGACGGGAAGCAACACCCAAAATCAGCAGTCAAATAGAAGACGTCTGTATACTATCACCAAAAAAAGATGACATTCTGTTGTCTCCCCCAAGCTCATATAAATCAGAGTAAGTGAAGAACTGTCTGACCTGCAGGAAACTCCAGACTGTAGCATCCCAGAGGAGGACGAAACTGCTTCACCATCACCACGCAGTCTTTGTGGAGCGTCCGTTTCAGGAGGGCGATGATTCCCACACCTGCAGGGAAACCGTGTTTACACCCAAACCACCTCTAATCCTCGCTAAACGACCGGACAAAAGACTCACCATCTGCCTCTGTGTTGGTCTGCCTAGTTGTCCTCTTCACAGTCTCCCAGGTCCTGGAAGGGTGAAAACAGGGACTGAAAGCAGCAGAGAGGGAAACGGTTTGATTTTGTATCCGTGTTAAGTGCGTGATACCGTACAGTACCTGGTGTTTCCAGTTACATCCACGTATGTAGTCTTCTCCAGTTTCACCCATTTTCCTGATGCCATGAGCTGGAACACACAGTAATGTACTTTTGACTCCACTACACAATATCACAAGAAAAAAAAAAATCACAGTGAACACCTCCACTGTCAGTCACCTCTGAACCTGTCAGTGTCCTTTACCAGAGACCATGATCTGATCTGATCTGAGAGCATTTTTGACCCAGAGGTTTGAGTCAAGTAATGATCTGACCAAGCAACTTTCACTTGTACTGATATTTTACATGGAGGATCTGTACTCCGACTCCTGTGATGGAGCTGGGGAGGCTTTGTCCACCTTTGATGCTAACCATCACATGAAGCTATAGGGTTATTTGGGTACCCAAAAAAAGAAAATAAAAAATCAATACATTATCCTGAAAAAAAAAAGCCTGGATGAAAGGCTTGTAGTTACAGTCAGCTTTCCTTAACACTATCTTGTCAGAAAGGAGCGGATTCAGCTCCGTGGTGATGTTGGAGAGTGTGTCCACCACTTACGGAGGCCTCTGGGAATGAGCCATTTCCACATTATAGCTTCGCGTGAATGCAGCTTAAATTTGGACTTACCTCTTCTTTCACTATGTGCGGAGTTGTAGTCAATTTGGGATCCTCGGAGTTACTCATTGTCAATATCTGGCCCGCTGTAAATGGACGAGACGAGTAAAAAAAAAGCTTAAATTAACACCATTCGCCACGAGCTCAACCGGTCAATTCACACAACGTACAGAACTTGAACACTGGACGATTCTGATCATGAGTTGCTCAATTAGCTGCTACAGCCGGGCAAGTTCAACAGCCACCATTACACTCCCTCATTCAGCAGTTCTGCTCGTTTCGTAACTAGTTTGTTCGCTGCGTCACACTTTCCAGCGCTACACGGGCTCCGGGCTCGTCTACTTTATACTTTTAATTTACGCGTAAAATGGGAAAAAAAAGAACTAAACTTAACTCACGTGAAATCCCAACCGTGTGTGAGTAGAGGTAGAGATAGAGATGTAGTAGTGAGGTCTCACTCCGCTACCTTTTCCGGTTACGGCAAACGTCACTTGAGTCAACTGTAATGAAGCTCTCCATTCAGCGATTATTGTAGCTTTTAAAACATGTTATTTTACATTTCCGACAAAACATGTTTATTTAACAGTTAAGTATTTTTTTTTTATATATAAATAAAAAAATTCTGAACTTGCAATTAACCAGTATATATACAACAGGTTTGAGTACAAATCTGTGTATACAACATCCTCTCTCTTATTAATTGTGCCTACCGACAATGTTAGAAGGATTCATTATGTTACACTTAAAATGATTGTTACATTGTGTTTTATTTGTATTGAGAATATAGAATGAAAATCGATTGCAATTCATTTCGGGCATCGAGTGACACCTCTCTTCCATAGACAATCTATGCCTCAAGTCAGCGGGTTTTCCTTGATCACGCCCACATGTGCACCCCAAAAAGACGTCCCCGTCCGAAACGCAACTCATTACTAAATAACGCTACTAAAAAAATAATTACCTTCATTAAGTACAACTGTAATGTAGAATAAAATAATTGCCTTAACATTTCGAGGTGTTTAATAGAAACCCTACCGAGATCCTCAAAAAGTATCAGGTGTCCGGATGATTCTAACTGATGGACTCTTTTCCGTTACAGGATATTGCAGCATGAAGAAGGAGCAAGTTGTCAACTGCCAGTTTTCGGTTTGGTATCCGATATTCAAGAAACACACAATTAAAAGGTAAAGCGCACCTGTTTGTTCAGAAACCGAGGAGCAAATATCTTCAATGTCGTTGCGGTGGAGCACAGGCGAATTATGCGACAGCTTATGTTAGCTAGCATACACAAACAGATAGCTACCATCTCTCTGCCTGCCTTCATCCTAATTGTGTGTGTTACTGTTGTTGTTGTTGTTGTTTATATGTTTCCCCCCACGTCTGTCTGTTGTCTAAGGCTTATTTTATGTATTCATATCTTATAAAGATATTTTCTTTCCTTTTTGTAGTTTGATTCTCCCATTGCCTCAGAATGTAATAGACTATTTACTGGACGATGGGACACTGGTAGTCTCTGGGAGGTAAGAGGCCACACGCATTCTCGCACATTCTGTTCAAGGAGCTGTAGTTGAAATGACCAAATATTTGTATGAAATTACAGATATTGCACTTAAATGGGAATTACATAATTTGCTGTGAGTGAGAGGCATCAATACAAACATGCTGTGGGGGTTGTTAGAAGCAGACGAGTGGTGTTACAGGGCAGCCTGCTGTAGGATCACTACACTTGCTGTTATCATCCTCTGTTTAACCCCACTGTATGGACTCTGTAATCCTTGGATCTGTGTCATGTGAATGGGTTTAATTGGTTTCAAGCGTGACATTAACGAGTGGTTTTGTGTGGTTTCTCCTCTCTCCAGTGACCATAACACACAGCAGGCACACACAAACAACAACAACAACTCGGATGCGGAGGAAGATATTCAGGTAAAGGAATGTAAGCTAAGGCTGTTGGTCCACCTAGATGTTCTTTTCAGTGTTTCTTTAATGTAATCCCTTTTTTGAAACAAAAAAGACAGTAGAGTAAAAATTGATCATAAAATTGACTATTGTCATATTGTTAAGATGGAAACCTTCCACTGAACCCCTGAGAAAACACCTTTTTAAAAATGAGGATGTCATTTAGAATGAATCAAGTTAATGAATACAGAATAGATCAAATCTACATTAATGTCTTCTCTTTGTTTAGATGGTTGTTAAGGAGTATTGTCATCATATTTCTATAATGAATTATTTGTCTTGTTATATATTGAATTTGTCGTGGATACATGACCTAAGAGTATCTTTAGTTTAACAGTTTAGTTGAAAATATGAAGTCTGGAGTGTCTTGTTTTCTGCTCCCCTCTAGTGGTCAGATGATGAGACAACCACCACTGTCACAGTAAGGCCTTCCTCTTCACTTGTAATATGAAATAAGTGTGTATCATGTAACCTCCATGCTCACCATGAAGTGTGTGTTTTAATGATGTGATGATGATTGTGTCTACCAGGCGCCTGAGTTCCCAGAATTCACCTCTAAAGTGCTGGAGGCCATAAATGCCCTGGGTGGGCGTGTCTTTCCCAAACTTAACTGGAGTGCTCCTCGGGTGAGTTAGTGTTTTAGCTCAGTATCAGAAATGGTAAATGGTCTTGAACTTATAAAGCAATTTTCTAGCCTGTAGGACCACTCAAAGTGCTTTACACCATGAGTCACATTCACCCTGTCACACACACATTCACACACCCGATGACACATGTGGATTCAGTGTCTTGCCCAAGGACACTTAGAAATGCGGACTGGAGTAGCTAGGAATCGAACCGCCGACCTTCCAGTTAGTGAATGGCCTGCCACAGCCACCCAGAACCAATCTCCATCCAGACCGAAAATACACACATACATGACCAATCACGTAAAAGGGGCGTGTGAGAGGTGGTGTAAACAGGAAGCAGCAGAGTAGTTGCAAAGAGGATCAGTAAGTCTCTTGGACCTCCTGTGTGTATTTTTATGTGTAGCATGAGTAAATAATTTGTTGTACATTGCACTAACAACTACTTGTACTGAACTTCACAACCACATAACTGTGTGTGTGTGTGTGTTTTTAGGATGCTAACTGGATCGCTCTGAACAGTTCTCTGGAGTGTCACAGCCTCAGTGATGTATTTCTGCTCTTCAAAAGCTCTGACTTTATCACTCACGACCTCACACAACCGTAAGCCTCCAAATCCAACTACAACACACACACACACACACACAAGCACCCGGGCTTCTTTCTCTGTTATGGCAACTTTAAAAAGTTTTCAGACCCTCTCACTTTTTGGACTTTCCTCTGTTGTAGATTATATTTTACATGTCTTACTGTTTTGCTAATGATTCTAACCGCATTTATGATCAAAGTCAATCAAGTCAAAAATAACTGTGACCAGCTGCTCGCTGTTTGCTTGTACTATCCTTCAGATTTGTTGAAATTCAAATGGGAAGCTTAATTGATGGGACATAATTTAGAAGAACATTTCACTTTGCTTGTCAGGATAAAATGAAGTGTAGAGAACTCTCAGTAGACCTACACAATAAAATTGTGACAAGGCATAGATCAGGTCAAGGGTATACAAGCATTTCTCCAGCTCGGAGTGTCCCAGGAGCGCAGTGGCCTCAATAAGTAGGAAGAGGAAGAAGTGTGGGACCAGGACTGGAGATGTAACCGAGCAGGAAGGATCCGGGTCGGGAAGGAACCAGATCCCAACAGTGATTCTAACAGAGCTTCAGAAGTACTCTACAGAGATGGACACTTCCAATCCAGTCAGACGGAGCCTAAGAAGTTCTGCCCGGAGGAACTGGATAAACTGCTCAACACCAGAACATCTTGAGGAGGTCTCAACAAGACCGGACTTGCCAGAGGGGTTTTTAAAGTTCTGAATTAAGTGGTCAGAATACTTACCTTTGGTTTGCAGTTGTATCCATTAAGATTTAATTTGACAAAACAACGAAGCGTGCAAAAATCAAAGGAGTGTAGATGCTTTATGAAGAGACTGTTGATGACGACCAAGACCAAACAATGAGCTGGTTGTCCTGCAGTGCTCAGGCTGATGGGAGCAGCTTCTGCAATGATGTAGATTTGTCTTGCACTTCTCCGCTCTGCAAGATAAACATTTAATGTGTGTGTAGAGAAAACAGTATAATAATTTGAGTGGTGGACTTTTTGCTGTCTGCAGAGCGATTTTGCCTTTTTGTGATTCTGTTTTCATCGGCTTTGCATTGATATTGTATCACATTATATTTCATTTCTGTCTGCAGATTCCTTCAGTGTAGTGACCAGGACTCCCCAGATCCTGTCATCAACTATGAGGTATTTTCACTTTTCATGTTGAAACTCTCTCCATTTGAATTCTTGATCCATAAGAAGATATATTTTTGGTTTAAAAACCAAAAACCATCTAAGTTTAGTCCTCTCTCAGGCTTCTCTCTGGAGCTCTGGTAACAAAAGGTCTTTGAGCCAATACCTCATTTGTGTTGCAGCTGTGTAGCTGTGTGTATGAGTATGCATCTCCTCATGAACACACTGTGAATTCTTTTCATCCTCTGTGTCTCTTGTTCTCTCCTCAGCTGGTTCTGAGGAAGTGGAGCGAGCTGATTCCTGGTGGAGAGTTTCGCTGCTTTGTCAAGGAAAACAAGCTGATAGGTGAAGACCACTGTTGACTCTGAGCAATAGTCCTCACCTGGGTGTCAACACACACACACACACGCGCACACACACACCTACATTCCTGTATGGGCATCATAGTGAGCTCCAGATAAGTGTGCAGATGTTAGTGTGTGACTAGACTTTTTGACTTATGTCACTTTTCAAGTATTTGAAAGGAAATTAGCCAGAGTTTAAAGCCAT
Organism: Selene dorsalis; assembly: GCA_900303245.1. Lineage (NCBI taxonomy): Eukaryota > Metazoa > Chordata > Actinopteri > Carangiformes > Carangidae > Selene > Selene dorsalis. The sequence continues at coordinate 754 of OMNW01028820.1, read as the reverse complement.
GTAAAGTCAAATACAGCAGATGTCGTCGGAATCGTCGGAACATATCAGTTCCTGGTCCCTGTTCTGGTCCCTGTCTGGATCCCGGATCTGGTCCCGGTCCCGGTTCCGATCCCGGTCCCGGTTCCGATCCCGGTCCTGGCTCGGGTTCGGGTTCTGGTTCCGATCCCGGTCCCGGTTCGGGTCCCGGTTCCGATCCCGGTTCTGGTTCTGGTTCCGGTCCCGGTTCCGGTTCGGGTTCTGGTTCCGGTCCCGGTCCCGGTCCCGGTTCGGTTTCCGGTCCCGGTTCGGGTTCCTGTTCCGTTCCGGTCCGTGTTCGTGTTCCGATCCCGTTTCCAGTTCGGGTTCCGGCTCCGGTTCGGGTTCCAGTCCTATGAAGACCATAACCAGGACCATGGGTCTGGGACCGTGGCCGACCGGGACCAGGACCATCAGAACCGGAACCGGTACCAGGACCAGAACCAAGACCAACAGAACCGTAACCGGTACCAGAGCCACAGTGGAACTCAGACGTTGCAGGAACCCGAACCTGGACCGGGATCGTGATCGGGACCGGGATCGTGACCGGGATCGGTCCCATGCCCAATTCCCTCCACCCTCTTAGGCCCTGAACCCTGACTTACTTAAAGGGATAGTTCGGGTTTTTTGACTTGAAGTTGTATGACATTACCAATAGCAGTGTAGTGCATCAACAGTGACTTTCCCCCCGGTGCGTCCCGTGAGCGGAGTTTTGGCCAGGTCTCGGTGTTGAAGAAAG
>OMNW01028816.1:0-13310 GCA_900303245.1 Selene dorsalis | reverse complement strand
GAGCTCAAATGAGCCGAAAACTCCTCGTCATTCTTCTGCCACCAGCACAATGAGAGACAAAGGGACGCACAGACAACCACAATACAGGTGGAAATCATGTCAGGCTGAATGCAAATTGAATGGCTAGTACACACACACACACACACATTCACATATGCACATAATACATTCAAGTCACAAGACTATGGATACACAACCTTGTGGACATGACACATTTGCTACATTGCCACAGATAATCCATATTAGTCTGTTTACTTTGCATTAACCACAAGCGTAAAGATAATATCTGTCCTGCTCTTTAACTGTTGGTTTTATCACACAGACCAACGGTAAATCCTATTGAACAATGGAAAAGCTTTTTGGAGCTCATATGTTCAGCCTAAGTCAGTGGAAACTGTTTGTCTTTAGAGCAGATTGAGCCCCACATGGTGTGTATTTCCCTTTGATACCTGGACTATTTGATTTTCAAAATAGTGAGCAAGTAATGTTTAACAAGTCCTCCATGTACGTGTGAATGTTTCTGCATGTGTTTGATTATCGTGTAGAGGAAGAGGCAAAGGGGGCATTAACAGAATTTGCTTTGTTTCTCTGTTGTTGGCAATTTCTTGGCAATGGCTGGCTGATCCTGTGAGCTGGCAAGTACAGGGACCCAAGCCCACAGTAGGTATGAGGTGTTTCAAAGAGTGCCTGTGATCTGAACAAAGCAAAACAGTAAAATGGCAATGGGAATAATCAGATATTAAGGGGCTTTTATCCATGCTCTGTGCAAGTTCATTATGGATACTTCATTTTAGCTTAAGGCCAGCAACCAACTATGCACAGTAGGACACTGAGGACAACTTCACTGAAAGCCGAGCTCCCACCTCTCCAATGAGATTTATCATAAATTTAATTTCCCTAAACCAAACTGCAGCCGATCCTTCCTTGAGATTTGGCATTGATTGGACAGTCTGCACTTCTCCCTCCCTCTCACTGATGCTGCCTGTATTAAGAAAAGGCCTCACCACTAATTACACCCTCCCAGTCTAATAGAGGCACCCTGTTAAACAAACAATTGATCCCCACTTAACACATGTACCCACGTTAGTAAAACACAATTTGCCAATTTGCCAAAGGCAACACAGACAGAAGAGGGAGAAAGAGAGGGAGGAAAGAGAGAGATAGAGAGAGATGAAGATAGGCTGTCCACAGCTCTGGCCCCTGGCTGGATCTCAGAGATGTTCTATGCCGACTCTTTCATCAATGCTAATTTGACTGAATGAAAACTTTAAAGGACTTTAAAGGATGTCTAACATCAGATACATATGTGTGCGTGAGAGAGAGAGAGAGAGGCCAATATATGGTGTCTTAATAACACTTTCAGATGCTAAAACAAATGAGTTAATCCAGTAGCTATAATTTCTTCTTTATGTGAAAATCTATGATTATGAGATTCTCATCCTTCATGTCATCAGAAAATTAACACTGGGCGTTTTTGAAGTTTTATGGTATCAAGTCTGTGAGCTCTGTTCATACTTGAAATAGATCCAGCTCTATGACATCACAAGCACATATTTCAAAGCAGGTTTGAATGTGCTGGGGAGGCTTCCTGATCCACTTGCCTTGCCCTAAAGTGAGTTGGAATCATATATTGTTCACAGTGTTCGCATGTCTGACAGATCAGCTGTTGAGCCTTATTAACGTTGTATTTAAATGCCATATAATGTAAACAAGGTTTTGAATTTCCTTGATCTTTGATCTATGGATCTTGCTGAATGCAGATTTAGGAGTGGCTGCACATCTCCTCTCACACAGTTTTGACAAGGCAAGTGGAATACAGCTACAAGCAGCCACTTGAGTTGCATTTCAGATGCATTCAGGTGACAGGTATGGCCTGGAATCCATCCCAAATACATCTCAACTAGATCTAAACCGAAGACGTGGACCCAAACAAATCATTTATGTTAACACTGTTGGGCTTGTAGCAGGAGGAATAAAGGGTCTGAGCGAAGCTAACAGATTGCCTTGTTTGCCTCTTTGAACTGCCCAGCACGTTTTGGGAACAGGAGGGGAACAACAAAAGGTGTTAATAGCTTTATGGAGACCCCATGCTGACAGATAGGCCATTATCTTCCTGATTCACTGCAGAATGGATAATAAGTCTGATCAGTCACCCTCTTTATCTCAAGGGCCATAGCTGTATCACTCCAACCATAAAACTCGGCAACAGTAAACGCTGTCATTAAATAAACAACATCAGTGGAAAATTGATTCTGGAGATTGCTGTTTAATTTTTTCAAAGAAAATGCTATACAGTGTAAATATACCAACTTAGATTACATCTTACTGTTTGCTCTGCTGAAATATTTGTTACAGACAAAATCCAGCAGTCTTAATAAATTATTATGCAGTGGACAGGTATAAACATGTATATTGTGTGAATCAAAATCCCTAACATGTGTTTGGTATTTGTTTTTTCCTATACATAAGTCTTTTATGTTGTTTTGCTGCAATGCAAACTTTTGTCTGTGTGTGTGTCAAGTGTTATTTGTCATTCCTTTGTCAGATGTGCGTTTGTCTGTGTGGTGTTTGCTTGCCTGATTAGTTTAGCACATAATGTGTGTGTGTTTGTATGTGTGTGCGCGCGGGGTGTGTGTGTGTGTGTGTGTGCGTGCGCATGTGGGAGGGGTAGGGCACGGTTGTAAACTTATCAGCTGGTGATGACTTTCCACACAGCTCTAAGACAACTTAAGCCCTCTCTAATTACGGCACATCTGTTGCAGCAGAGAGGTATTCTTGTCATGTGGTTTAACAAATACTTTCGCATTCAGAGGAGTACATACCTAATGAGCCTCACAGCCCAGGGCAACTCACGTCTTCCCACTAAGATCAAAAAACCTAACCTCCATGCAACATGCACACACGCACAGACACACACACCTACTTGTGGAAAAAAAAAAAACACACACAACCACAGAGAAGCGCTGACACACGCACAGGCGAAATAGAGAACACACAGACAAACACTGACAGTACTGAATACACACACATGAACACACACAGGCACAAACACCACAACAACCTGTTTTTCAAAAAGAGACAAGAACAAATGATTCAAATGAAAGGAGCCAAACTAAGAGCGGGTATGTATTTACACTCTCTGACAATATTGTGAAGGTGTTATCAAGGTGGAAATCAAACAACCCGTCTGCTCTAATTACTACCTGCCCTAAATAAAGAGAAGTTGTCTTTGCAACCTCGGGGATGAAATAGGTTGAAGAAAATAACATCAAGAAGCAGATGAATAATACACCCACAAGGATATCTGGCAGTCAGTGTAAACGTGCTAAGGCTGTTCTATAATAACCCAGTAAGCTGACTGTAATGATTGTTGGGGAGACAGGGGATAAAGTGCTTGTCTCAGACTGCGGGAGTCACTCACAACAGGTGCTAGTAGTGCAGGCTACAATCCCCACTGACCAATCACACTGCTGCTTAGGCCGAGGGGTGGATCTTTCATGGTTCCATTACATCACTGAGTGGAAACCCATGAGGGATATTGCAACCTGCAGAACATCAGTCAGGAGCACATCTGCACATGGGCCTAATAGAAGATAATGAGACATCATTGCCACTAAGACAACATGGCACATATACAAAAAGAAACTGGGCCCAGCTCATCTCCACAAACTGAAAACCAGTCCCTTTTATCAAACAAATTACACCAAAAAAGCCTCAAATTATTTTCCCTGCAATGTTTATCTTAAGGCTTTAGTCAATAGCTGCTGCTGGATCTTTGGAGTTGGGCATGACATGGGTTTAGCATATGGTTCACTGCAATGTTGAGGCTTAACTCCAGCTTGTGGTTTTCTGACTGTCAACCTTCTTGGCTTAGGCTCCATTTTCCAGAGACATTCCAAATGTCATTATGAGATATATTGCTAAAAAAGAAAAAAAAGTTATACACACATTCTCTCTAACACGTATGCAGCCTCACAGACCAACACACAATCATGCACATGCAAGCACGCATCCTCGGCCATAAGAACACACATGTTTCCTGTCTATATCCGCCTTAACACCATGTGTCTTCCGTGTGGCTGGTCTTCCTCCTCCTTCTACAGCCAATTGCTGCACTAATATGGCTGCACCCCCTAAAGATACAATATACGCTTATTGGCGAGCCACTCTATTAGTGACAAAAGGTCATACTGTGAAAATATTAAACTTATGAAGGACCTGCACTCTCTCCGCACCCAAATATGCGGAGAAAGCACAAAAAAGGTGTTGTGTCCTCTGTGTATGATTATATCTTCTTCCTTCATCCTTCGAGCAGTGACCCAAGGGCCACTATTTTATTGGTCTCAGATGCTGGCTGCCTCACAATGTACAAAAGAGCCCGTTATTCCAGACCAATATTAAAGCTGGCCTTCGCATGCAGCATTATCCACATGACACGCACATACACAAGCACACACATACACACTCATTCATAATATGTGCACAGAAAACAGTGTGTGTATGTGTGTCTGTGTTTTTTGGGTGGAGATGTCTGTAAGCAGCAGGGCCTTCGCTGGATATGTGGCGTCTTTATTCTGTCAAAGGTTGTGACAGGGCTGACAGAGAAGGTGTTGTGTCCACCTTCCGTATTCAAAAGCATTATACTTGCAATGAAAGAGTGCTTTCAGTCTAATCAATTGTCTGTTTGAGTACAGGGAGGCATACAGTGCAGTCACATGTTGAATGTATTAGCCAAGCATCATTGAGTGGGTGAGGCGGTTGACAAGGGAGATATAAGAGTGCTGGTGCCTATAGTGTGAAATCTGAGTGTATATCTGCATATATGTGAGTGTGTATGTGGTGCACACTCTTAACACATATATTGCAACACACGTGACCCCGTTATATACAGGCCTGTGTGGATGTTTGTTTGTGCAAACAGTACGTCAGTTTGTGTGTGATCATTTTGCTTCAGCCATAAAGTGCATGTGTGCGTTTATGTGTGTGTATGGGTGTGTATGTGGAGTTACAGCTATCAAATACTTTTAAAAGCTTGATTTCCCCGGGGAAATGACAGAGGTCATCTCATCGGCGAGGGATGAAAACAACATTTGCATCCAATTGGTCACACCCACGACATTAAAGTTTTAGCCAGACAAAAACATGTCAAAGAAATTTACATCGCTGCGCTGACAGCCCTACAGACTCGCGGACACAGCCCATTGCCACTTCCAATTATTAAGGCTACTTTTATTGTATGTGAACTCCATATTCCTCATTACCAATAAAAACATAACAGGGAGGAGATATTTTTTCTTTGTCACAGGCATTATCACCCTCTCCATCCGTTAAGTGTGTATCAAGCTGCCAATCAGAATTAGGGAGTGGTCTAGCAGACGTGAGATGATTCGCCTGGCTCAGCCCCTGTGCATGGATTTAAATAATAAAAGAGAGATTTCTCTCAAGGCCCTGAGCGCCGTGCCAATAAGAGAGCGGGGAAAATGGGAAAATGGCCGTGTGCAATGAGAAATAACTGCAAATTGAGGGTATAATGAACACGTTTAATATTTCATTTCTCTGGATGGAAATATCTATAGTGGGTGGCTTTTTTTTCTTTTGCTCACCATTTGGTGGAATTAGGCTCTTTTTTGGCCTCAGAAAGCATAAAAAAAAAATTTCAACCAGCTGCTGAAGCTGAGAGAAAGGAAGAGGGAGAGACAGGCCAGGCGGTATAAAGACAGTAATCATTTACAATTATACAACGCACAATCCCTTCATCGTGAGCTGTCCTTCGATCTCATCTACAGCAGATCAAGAGCTCATATGAGTGTTGGCCTGAGGATGAGAGATTTCCTCCTTCACTTTGATTGGTAGGCATTGCAAAGAGAATCTCTATACTTTGCAGAGCAATAATCACGTCCATTTTTTTGCTATACTTAATGGCACATATTGCCCATTACCCCTTCAAATAAAGCTCCTCGTATTACCTTTATTGTTCAGTCTGTGCTTGGCATATATCTTCTCTAAATGCCCATCATCATCATCATCATCATCATCACACTTTTCATATCAGATATTCTGCACACAGTATGTGACTTTTAAAGCTGAAGCCATCTCAACATTTTATCTGTCAGGATGAATAGTGGCAACTCAGGAGAGGTTTTGTAGAATGATATAGGTTCCATATGTCTTTTAGCTGAGGAAATCTATTAATATGTGGTCAAGTGCATTTTGTCTGCATTTTATAGGAGCTAAATTGCATGAAATCTTCTTTTTGACGTTACAACACTGGGAGCTCTCGTGTTTTATGTCCCGTGTGCAATACTTCTTTTTGTTTCAAAAGTTTCAAGTTCAGAGACTTTTCCATGTGCCGAAAATCAGAGTAAATGGCCACAAATATGTACCCTAAGTGAAAACAGGTTGGTCGGGTTGTTTATCTTGCCTTTATTTTGACTGGGAGACTTCAACTAGTGCCAGGACTGGCTAGACATTTCAAGGGATTTATCCAGCCAGTCCATATTATTTACCCCTGTGGATAAATGTGCTTGATAGCTCTCTCTCTTTTTTTTTGGTCCAGCAGCAATACACCTCTCAACATTACCTAATGAATGTGCAACTGCAATTTTTCATGGATAAAGTTACTGAGGTAAGATAGTAAAACTGTATGGGATGCTTTATTTATTTAACTTTGCTCACAATGATAGGATTTTTTGTTGGACAGAGCCTTTGCCATTCTTTCCCCAACCCTCTGGAACTCCCTCCCTCCGAATATCCACAACTCAGACTCTCTGGACTCATTTAAAGCAACTCCAACATCCATCTCACTTTATGTTTTTTTTTTTTTTTTACGGAAATTCTCTACGTAAAGCGTCTTTGAGTGCCTTTGAAAAGCGCGATACAAATCTACTGTATACATTTTTTTATATTATTATTGCACCACATTGTTGAATATTTTAGAGTTGTATGACACAAATTTATTAAATAAATGTTCTGTTTAATCTTCTATTAGGCCCATAGTGCTGGACATAAAACCCAGTATAATCCTCAGTTCCTGGCCCTTGTTGAGTTATGCAGGTTATCAGGGTAAAAACCTCAATGGCATCATGGGAAGTAACACCTTTATCAATAATACATATATCTTGGCTGGTGAACCTGTTCCAGCTACTTTTGGAATCTGCCCATTGCAGCCCTAACACCATGCTAATGAAGTCATCAGAATAGAGGTACCCGCAACATTAATTGCCTTACATGAATAATAATTATGATGATGGTAATGATCATGTCTGTCTGTTGTGAGCAAGCATGGATTAGCATTACTTGGTATTAAGGTATTGCGTTCATTAGACTTCCTGAATCGATGGATTAGGCTTTATGTTTTCCCTATAAATCAACTTCAAAGGAAAACTCTCAGACTGCATTTGGCGGAATGAGGTCAAGATGCACACCATTAATTCAACAGCTCACAACACACAAACTAGAACAGAGAGACCAATGAGCCTGAGCAGTTAAAAATTCATTTTGGCTTGTCCTGAATTTGTGTACTGGTGATTACTGACTTTCTTTCTCTTTTTTTGCTTTACTTTTAATCTGTGTGGAGTCATAAATTATTCATCTCAGCACTTCAAATATTAAACGCGTGTATTAATTTCATTTATCATCTGCAAAAACAAGAGGCAAAAACAAAACTGCAAACTATCACAAATCTTCATTTATGCTTGAGTCAGTCTCAGGAGAAGACAATAGACTTTATACTATTAATTTTAAGTTTTTATGCAAGCATTTTTGAAGATGAATATGGTGAGATTAAAACCATGCACTTTCATTTGGAAAATGATTTAGCATAATAGTTGTAATTAGTGAGATGAAAGAACAACATTATATGAAAAAGCCACAGAACCCCCTGAAAAACAATATTTCCTGAACTTATAAAGTATAAAGCAATAACTTAGGGGATATACTTTGTTCATCAATCAGATCCAAAACCTGCCAGGCTGGGGAGGAGTCAAGTGGCAGCCCATCCTTACACTGTAGAGAGGGAGGACAGAGAGCCAGGCTAATCTCTGCGCTGAGGGTTAGTTAGTTAGCAGTCTGTCATCATTGGCGTCTCAGTTGTGTGGAAATTGTTTGTGTGAGGTAGAGACACCTCCACCTCTGAGGCCCCTTCTCCTGTTGTGTTTCTCTGTGATCTTGCAGTCATGTATGTGATTGGATTTTGGCTTAACAAAAACCTGAAATTACACACCTATTGTGTTTCAGCTAAGCCCGCTTTCATAGCGATATGGGGAAGGGGCTGCCCCGCTCTCTTGGCTGCCGACTTCTGGGATTCTGCCCCTTGTCCCTTCCAGGTTGTTGAAGGAAAAGGATAACAGGATTAGGTCAGGGTTTCTGGGAAGCATCGATTGCCATATTCGACGGGCTGGTAAATAAAGAAGGTGCGACATGGATCGCTAGCTATGAGGTGAGACGAGCGGTGAGGTGGGCTCGGCCTTTACCCTGTGTGAGGAAGGATGGCACCTTGGCACTGCCAAGGTGCAAGGTGACAGGACTTGGGAGACGGGATAAGAGCTACTCACCATCATCTAAACCACACTCAGGGACCCTGACACTGTACCATCTGTGACACCACCCCCAGTCCCCTCAGGCTATGCTTATGCTCATCACAGAGATGCTGATAACACAGGGTGTGACTAACACGCCATACAAATCTCCACATCCCAGGCACAGAGAGAAACAGAGAGGGACACACACACACACACACACACATACACTTATACATAGACTACATCCACTATCGTAACCAGTCGGCAGCAGGCAGGTTGCTCCCAGTTCTCAGGTCGGGGGGGTCTGTGTTGAGTGGGTGGACCCAGACAGGATAATGACAGGGTAAGGACTGTGTATGTTGAGTTGTATGTAATTAAATTTGAAACTGACAGTATTATCATACAAACATGCGGCAGGGGGTGAAAGGTAAGTAGGAGGAGCTGAGAGCTGTGCCCCGCTGGATTTGAATGGGGTCAGAATATCACAGTTGTTACTGATCTCTCAGACGGGCCAATTTAAAACACGACACCCACGCACCCTGCTCATTTTATGACTGTGAGTGTTTAGTTTGGAATCATGAAGACGTGATAATGATGTGAATACATAAATACGATATAAACAGTTTGGACCTTTTATATTTGGTTTTATTGCAAACTAGAATGCTCTCTTCTCTCATTGTATAAAATTTAATGACTGAATGAATGCGGTGTTTGTACAAAAGTGGCATCAGTAGGTATAGTCTCTATTTACGAATGATCCCATATGGAGTTAAACCAAAGTTTGAGATGTGGTTGAAAGTCAAGGAAAAATTAAGTTAGTGGATTTTATTTATTTTTTATTTGTCAAATAAGTGTTTTTAAGCTCATATTGCCAAACGTACATTAAAAAACATAACTGCAACATATGTTTATTCATAATAGAAGACAGTAAAAGTTATTTTGAGTGTGCTCAACTATGATATACTTTTTAGGAAACCTTTCATCAGCTTCAGATTGTTTCTGATAAGGGAAATAATATGTCTTCTGTACAGATGCATGTTTTCTGGCCGGAGGCTGCTATAAGAAAATGAGGGTGGAGCCCACAAAATGACAGTGGACCTTCTCTGCCCTCCCCTTCCCCTCATATTCACTGGCACTGTAAACACCTTACAGATAGAGGCCTCTGTCTTTGTGTGTGTGCTTTACCTGCCTGCAAAATACAGGGGTTTTCTTGTGCCCCTGATTCTTGTTAAATAAACTGTCTGCACACTACAGTGTAATGACCTCCCACTTTCAAAACACACACACACACACTGCTAACAACACACAGACTCCCTCCTTGTTGTGTTTCCTCTTCCTTAGCTTCATAGCGGTTCCTCATTATGAAGACACAATGGGAAGGAGCGTCTGCCTGGGCCAATAGCGCTAAGCATAAATAATGCAAGGTCAATGTCTCTCTTCTCTCCTTTCTCTCCTTTTTCCCCAGGGGAGGGGGTGGGATCTAAAGCTCTGACACACCAGCAGGTCCCTTTCAGCCCATTTATAAGCTCTCTGTCCTCTCAACTTCCTCTCTTCCTCTTCTCATCTCTCCTGTCCTCCCTGCACCTCTCTTTTCTGTCCACCACCATCATCCCCCATCACTTCTCTCCCTTGCCACAGTTTACCCCATCTTTCATTTTCTTTTCCTTTACCCTTTCATTTCTCGTTTTTGGATTTGCACCCTCGTGTCCTTTCTTTCCCAATAATCCTCCATCTTCTCTCTCTCATTCTTTATCCTTGTGCCCTTTCCTCTCTGTGCCTCTTTATCTCACCCCCTCCCATATTGCCACTGTCCTTATATGCCTTCTCTTCATACACCTCTTCATCTTTACTTTCTTCCTCCACCACCTATTAACCCTCCACCACTTAGTTTCTGTCACCCTCTCTTCATTTTCTCTCCTCCCATTCAACATTTTTACATTTCCTTCACTCCATCTTTCCCCCTCTTTTCTCCTGTTCATTTTCAGAGAAGTACATCTTGAAAAGTGGAGGGGAGGGAGAGGAGAAGAAGAGGAGGAGGGGCATGAAAACAAGGTTCCCCAGAGCCAGAGGGACAGCTTATCCTTATCAGGCTTCAACCTGCTTATTAGATCCTCCAGGACACGCCACGCTCTTCACTTTAACAACACCACCTACCCCCTCCTCCATCTCTTGCTCCTCTGTATTCTTTCTTTCCCCCTCCATCTGAGGTTTTAATACTCCATCTCACAGCAGAGCTGGGGGAGAGAGAAGTTTAGTCACATTGATAGGAGATGAAAACGGAGCCTTGATCTGTCACAGCACTGTTACATTGTTTATGTATGGTTCATGAAATCAGAGTCTCACTCTAACTGCTGCTATTATCATACCAATCCATTTGTGTCATAATAGCACTATCATGGGTTTACCTGTCTCATTTAATGACTCTATCCCCCTTGCAATTTATGGTGTCCACGTGTTTAGAGGATGGAGACAGGGAGGGAAAGAGATGGAAAGATGAAGGAAATGTCAGTGCATGGTCTCCCAGCAGTTATTTTCTTCTTCTCCCCCACCACCACAGGTCAAAGACTGCCAGGCCAGGAAGGCCCATCCTGCCCCTCAACCATCTGCCATGCCCCAGGAGTTGCCAGGATCTACCCCCACAGAGCCCGTGAGCAGCAGCCCTGCTTATCCCCCCACCCACCCGGCATTCAGCACCCAGCACCCAGTCGCATGGAGAGGCAGCCTGTCAGAGGGGATGTGCATTTCAGGGAGGCAAGGACAAGAATACAAGATGTTGTAAGTGTCTTAATACTGTATGTATACCTTGTGCATGGATGTGAGTTCACTAAGGAAAACATATATGAGAAAGCATAGGTCATACATGAGTCCAGATACTGTATCTGTAGATACTGTAATGATGACTATCCCTAGTCAGCAACCAAGCCCAGTAAATTACTGACAGGGGTAATTTTTGCAACAGAAAAGCCAAGTGCGGGGACTGCTTATCTAGATATGTGTGTGGGTTTACGCCATCCAGAGGCAAGAATAGATGAGGGGCACATGGTGAGAGTTTCTTGCAGTAACTGTAGGCCACAGGCAGCCCTCCCGCTGCCTGCCCCCAAACCCTCAGAGACTTAGTTGAATGCCAGACCTCCATGTGGAGTCTTAAGATAGACTCACTCAGGCAGCAACAGCACAGGGTATCATATCTCTAAGATCCTTACCAAAGACAAGATCCCAACAAAGCGCCCTTGCAGAGATTTACACCAGCCACTCAACCAATGTAGAGGGGCCTGACTGTGGACACACACTTGCACGCCATCCGATTAGTCAACATCCATCATATCCTGACGAGGGGGGACTCCCTCTGAAAATAAATGTATATTTAGGAACCTTGCTGTGAGGAAGGGGGGCTGTGGGATCTTGTTTCGACAGCCACTCCAGAGGCTAAAATTAATGGCTCTTAGGCCATCACTGGAGTGACACCCAAGCCCTCGGAGAGCTATCAGCAAGCAGCAGCGGCGAATTCCACAGCTCGCCGCCACGTCCACACCAATTGTCACTACCATGTCGAGGGCGTCCTAACAGCTGTCACTCACAGGGCAAAGCATGATGGGAGGTATGGATATCCACACATGCTAATTTGTGCTAACAATATGGCATCAGCATTACCAAGCAGTTTTGACAGCATCTTTGTCATATAACAACGATGTGAGATAAAGACGGCGATGATGATAACCATTCATTATTATAATTATGCCCCTAGTCTGATCTCTTAAAAGAACATTGCACTGAATGAGTAATCAAACAAGTACCGTCTCTGACAGGACTATTTTCAAAGCAGACAGGAGGGAACATGATCTTTCAAGCACTCATCACATTAAATGTACAGAAAATTCAGAAGGTCTTTGATAAGAACTCTTTTACAATTATAACAGACTTTATCTGACAGGGGGAAACCCTGTGAGTTGGTCCTTTCTGAAAGGTGATTAACTCCATACAGACAACATGGCTCCCATGTGGGGTTTATTTCACCTGTTTAGTAAAGTCAACATTTAATGGTTATTATTTGTTATTACTTGTGTTAAAGAGGAGCTACGCAAGTCCGATTGCTTTTCTGCTGTTTTGCTAACCTTCCTCCAGCCATGTGCATTTGTTTACAACGAAGCCAGCAAGAAATCAATCATAGAGCGGTACATAACATTATATATAATATACAATGTTACGACATGTACATTTGTGTAGTTTAATCTGTCATAAACAAAGGATTAAGGTTTACGGGGCGCATTTGTGTCGCGAGACGAGAGCTGGGACACCAGGGTGGAGGCACTGATCTTGCAAGGTTGGTTTTCAGCCAAGAGATGGACCACCCTTTCTGCTACACTTGGAGAGAAGTACTTGTAACTTTCCCCACTAGATGACCCCTTGATTCAATGTCCCACCTCAGATGGAAGTGAAACAATCAGCATTAAAACACATGACTAGTGAAGTGAGGGCTTTTTTCATGGGCGCCATTTTGGATTAGTGTGTAGCTAGACTATTTGACTTATGTCACTTTTCAAGTCTTTGAATGGAAATTAGCCAGAGTTCAAAGCCATGTAAAGTCAAATACAGCAGATGTCGTCGGAAGCGTCGGAACATATCAGTTCCAGGTCCCTGTTCTGGTCCCTGTCTGGATCCCGGATCTGGTCCCGGTCCCGGTTCCGGTTCGGGTCCCGGTCCGGGTTCCGGTTCCGGTTCGGGTTCGGGTCCCGGTTCGGGTTCCGGTTCCGGTTCGGGTCCCGGTCCCAGTCCTGGTTCCGGTTCCGGTTC
>OMNW01028812.1:0-11280 GCA_900303245.1 Selene dorsalis | reverse complement strand
CAGGAAAGTACTCCCTGAAAAACTCAGTTTAAACCAACCTGCCCAACACAACAAGCACACAAATTCCCCCTTAACCCAGTGCAACAGCCAATGTGGAACATCCTTTCCCCTAGCTGACTACCTACCAAGAAAACTAGCTGACTCACTCAACCCTAGTCTTCGTGCACTAGCATTGGTGGGAGATTGAAACACAGAGCCCAGTGACCCGGCCAGGCAACCATTGAAATAGTGACCCACCTAGGCAGTCACGGAAGTGTACCCGAAGCAAAAAAAATGCTGTGGCCACACTAGTGCACAAAAATAACAAACTAAAACAATAAACAACGAGCTCACACAAAATGAGGTCGTTCTAATGCCTACCGGGAAAGTAGTTCCACCAACTCAGGCTGCTTCATACACCACAGGGGTTAAGGGTGACAAAGGCAGGTTAGCAAAACTCATGAGCCAAACTTCCTCAGTACTCACCACAGCAGTCCACAGGAACAATGGACAACACGGCACTGTAGCTGAAGCCTACCAAGCGCTGGCAACCCACTAATTCAACCAAGATTCTAAGAGATCCCGGACGAGCCCCCATTTGTTACAACCCTGGCTCAGAGGTTGGAACAAAGGAGAGAGGACACCCAGCAGTCTGAGGACATTTAACTGTTTATTTTACCCAATAACCTCAGAAGGACAATCATGTGTTTGTGTGTGTGCCTCGAATGTAGTGTAGGTGTGGGTGCAAGTGATGAGTGTGTGCATGTGTAGATGTATAATGTGACAAACACCAAACTACACCAGGCTGTGGGCCATGAGGCAGTCAGCTGCTCAGCCACCAGAGAGAGAGAGCAGACTGACTGAGGCGGCCTTTTAACATCTAGACCACACCCTTAGGTGTGGTCTGCTTTGGATGGCCCACTACGAAGGGAAAAGAGAAACAACCAGGTCAACAGGGCCGTCACACTATGCAAGAACAGGAAAAGCAATGGTATTATCTCTGCCCTGTACAAATACATAACAGAGGCTTCTTACGAATTTCTCCCTCTTAACATGTGGAGAAAGGACATTAATTGTTCCTCAGATCTAGATTGGCATACTATTTGGCCAAATATAACCTTGTCATCCAAAAATTTAAACCATCAGATGATACACGGCAAATTTATTCATAGATCTTATCTCACTCCTCAAAGACTAGATCAAATGAAGTTTAGAGATGATCCATATTGTGGTTTTTGTTCAGACAGTAAAATTGGTACCTTCATCCATATGGTCTGGCAGTGCCCTGGGTGTTGACAGATTTTGGGTCAACATTTCAAACATCCTGTCTAATCTTTTTGAGACAGTATGTCCCTCACTTACAGTCCTTGCTCCTGCTCAAAGATACTTCATTGTTGAAGTTTACTGTAAATGCAAAACAACTCCTATTAGCCGGACTTACAGCTGCAAAAAAAATAATAGCCTGTTGCTGGAAAGTATCTCATGTGCTGTCAGTGAGAGGATGGCTTTTGGCTTAAAGGGAGATTTTTCTCAATGTTTCAACATCCCATCGTTCCGACCATATTAAACCCATTGTTCCGATGTCCCGTTGTTGTTTCGACATCCCATTGCTCCAACATCCCTTATGTGTTATTATACTAAATGTAAAAGAGAGGAGAAAATAAACACCACACCACTCTCTGCAGTGCTGACTGGCCCCAGCGGGGGCATTACATCGATGGCAATGTGCCACGACCGGTTCCGGGTCAGCTTAAGGCTCGCGGCGAAGGAGGCTCACGGCTTATCTGTTTGCCACTTTCTTTTCTTTTGCCACCGGCTTTCCTGTTTGTGTACATTTTTGTCCTTGCGCTTATGACGTGCAGTCCTCTGCAGATTGGCAGCTGACTTGAGAATGAATGCATACCTGTGGTTTACTATTGTGAATTTACTTTTGCTGCTTTGCTGGTTAACCCTAACCCGAACAATGGGATGTTGAAACATTGAGATTTGGAACAATGGGACATCGGAACAATGGGATGTTGAAACATTGAGATTTCGGAAAAATGGGTAATTTGAGGACAATTGGGATGTCGGAATAATGAGCCCTGACCCCTGTATCTTTGTGATGTCACAGCAGAGTAGTCCATAGTATGCCCCATGGACCCACATCCATCCTTCCAGGATATGGTTCCTTTGAGTGTTCTCATGAATTCTGTGAGAAATTAAAAGACCTGCCTCTAAAACATCATCTACTTGGCAGCATAGGTTACTCATGCCATGTGCACTAATGCTGATAATGCCCACACCTGAGCACTTCTACAATTTACCAGAATATGTTTTCCAATTAGTTCAAACTTGTCAAAAGAGAGCAATTAATATGCCATTAAAATCATTCAATTCCATGGTCCCGATAATGGATGACTCTTAAACTGATCCAATCCTTAAATGTACTGTCACTGTCAAAAGCAAACTGTAAGGATTGATGAGATTCAAAGAGATTGACTGTGAAAAGACAGGAAGACAGACAAACACAAGGAAACGGGAGGGGATGATGTCATGCCAGCTTCTGTCAAACACTTTGAACATCACGACTAGAGAAGAGAGAGTGACTCACAGCAGATATGACAGAGGGAAAGTAAGCAGCATCAGAGGAACAGGAGAAAAGTGTAAAACTCACCATAATGATGTTGAACAATAGACTAAAGAGACAAGCTGCGTCAGTCAAAGTGAGTAATGTGTCTGATTCTGTCTTAAACACCACCAGAGTGACTCACTGCTTTGTTATCTCAAAGTAATAAATGTCAACCATGACTGCTGGAGTTTGGGTCTTATAGCAGAACAAGACCATCACATGGCCAAAAATATTTCAGCTCTAAATAGAAATAACATTTTTGTTAAGCATGGAATAAAACCTTTATATCTCATCCCCTATGAAGAGTTCATCTTAGTTGTTGGCGCGAAGTGACTTATTCTGTCCAGACTGTTACAATCCAGTCAAATTGTTCTTTATAAGTGAACCAGAAACAGCACTGACCCAATCAGACCTAAACATGAAGTTAATACCGCCACTGATAGCAGGCCTGGTGCTACGAGGGGGCTAAAGGGGGAATTGCCCCCTCAATTTATTTTTTGTCCACTCAGTTTACGTCATGTTTACCATATAGAAAAACAGCAAACGCAACAAAAATACTGATCGAGATACAAGTGTATGAGACAACATAACCAATGTTATTTTGTGGTTATCTTCAGAATCAGCTACAGTCGAACCCTCGAGCGGTCCGTTTGTTCTGTAAACACGGCCAGACCTCGGTCTGCTCAAACTGCTCGGTATACGCCGCAAGTTTGAGCTAAGAAGGCTCCCGTAGTTAGCCTGCATACTTGTGTGGCTACTGCGTACATGTGTCTCCATTGTTAAGGTTTCGTGTTAACTTCTAACAAATGTGTATCAGTCATATTTTGATTTTAGAAATGACCACGTTCTGTTATGGTCTTTTGGTGTTTGGATGTTCTGAGTGATGTTCTCAGTGTAGCCCTTGTAACTTTAATAAATACATTATTAGGTTTTGAAACAGTGGCCTTATGATGCTTCCTATGTTACACTATATAAAAAAGATTTGCCCCCTTACAATTTTAAACTTCCCCCTAAGTTACTTCATCCTGGTACCGGGCCTGACTGATAGTAGCTCTTTGGACAACTTGACACAGACCTGCCATTTTGAAGCTTTGAGTCTGGCTTAGTGGACAGGAAATCTGTTCACCGACTGACTTTTCACTGACTGCGCAGTGAATAGTCTGACTCCCAGCTGATCCTGGCTCAGTTCATGACTCAGCCCTGAGGCCCACATTCACTGTGTAGTATGTTCACTGAATGTTCAGGGGTACAGACGTTCGCCATCGACACAACACTACTTTCAGCACTACGTTCAGTAAACAACACGTTTGCAAACGTATCGTGTCAGTCGTGAACATATCGTGTCGCTTGTAGTATGTTCAGTAAACGTACCACACAGTAAACATGTGCCCGCAGCCCAACACAGACGTGTGACACAGCAACACGTTCGCAAACAACACGACATTACTTTGAGTGGTACGTTCAGTTCATCAGTACATTCAGTGAATGTACTTCAGAGCACGGCAGCACTGATGCAGCACTATTGCTTGGAACATAGCTATTACTCTAGAGTTAGCCCTCTGCCATGTTTCTATGACTGTCGTATTTGTACTTTTTTGTAATCATGCCTTGAAAATTAATTTATCATGGTTTCACAGAGACGTGTGTAGAACCAGTGCAACTGAAGGAGCACAAGTGTCATGTCCTCCATGTGTTCCCTGGTTTAGTTTGAAATATCCCTGGTCGTCTTCCTGCCCTCTTGTCTTTCCCTCTAATCAGCACCTGCCCCGGTCTAATGTGTTGCACCTGTGTCTCATTGCTTTCCCTTTGTCTCTGTATTTATACTCCCCTGCTGTACCCTCCTGTTGCCAGTTTGTCTTGTCATTTACCCACCAGCCTGTCCCTCCTGTGCAGTTCCTCCATGTTTCCCAATGAGTCCTTGATCTTAAGCTTGTCCAGGACTTGGGTCTGTTGACCTTTTAGATGATACTTTGTGTTTTTCTTCCAATGGACTTTGGACCCCCGTTTTATGTTTTACCTTGTTACCTTGTTTAAAATAAATACTTTCTGTTGCTCTTCAACTTTGGTGTCTGCATTTGGGTCCACTCTCACCAAACCTTGACAACAAACAGGGAGAGCACTTTTTACTTGTTCTGTGTGTAACTTGCAACAGTCCTTCTCAGAAGAAACACTGTTGAGTCATTTCAAGGGACACTTAAAAACAATGAAACTTTAACATGCCCTTTTAAAAACTGTAGTGACCTCAATTGGTAGGACATTGCCCTATGCCAGCATTCAGACACATTTGATATCCCAGAGGAGGACAGTTTATGTGACTCCAGCCAGTTAAGAGTCCAGTTATGCCATAATCTGTCCTTTGTTCCTAAAGATGCAAACTATTCTCCATGTTTCTGAAATGGCAGGAAGTAGCTGATCATCTTCCTCGTCTTAGCCTCTCATCAAGGATACTGTGAAAGAGACACTACAGACGCATCATGTCTCCATGACTGAAGCTACACTGAACAATTTAGTGAATGCAGTTATGGACATGTGGTGGAAATTTACTGATGTTAGCATTCTCTGTAATAATTAGTGAATTATTTTATTGAAGTACTCTCTGTAGTTATAGCTGTGTAGTAACCTGAAAGTCCTTTAGAGGTAACCTACTGAACCCTGACTGCAGTAAACCTTGGGGTGAGGAAGGACAACAGGATGAACTCTGTATCACCTCTTCTGAAACTAATCTATGTTGTAAATTCCTATAGTTAGAGCAACAAATGGGGGTTACCTTATGGGACATGCATTCGTTGATTATTGCACTGTGATTGTGATTTTATTGCCTAGGGGAGCACATCTTATGACTGAAGATGAGCTAACCAGAGACATAGGATGGACTATAAGAAGGGACTCCAGTTTCTGGTCAGGGGGCACAACTCTGAACTGCTATCTGCCGTGTGGTTCTATGTTCTGTTCCCTCTCTATATAGAGAATAAATCTTGGTGCGTGCTACCTCTCCAGTCTTGTTTTTTTGACTCCTGGAAGGCAGACCTGAAATTTTCCACAACAGACACAAATATTTTTGTCAGTGCTACAGCCAAAGGTGAGGAGACGTCTTCAACTAAACGAAGAAAAACATTTATTATGAGTCAGAGCCCAGGTGAAAAGTCACTTATGTCCCTATTCTCCAGATGATGGGAAATGTTCGAACACAGTGACATCCTTGAAAGAATTAAGGAAGCTAAGATGTCACAAAATGGCCATTACATGAGCCAGCAAGACACGCCTCATATTTCCAAAAGAATAATTTGTCAGTCTCAGGACTGTCGCTGCCACTTCTTTTGTACATTGATGACTTTGAAATTGCCAATCTGCTAGGTACTTACAGGAAAATTCACAAACTGTGCTCAGTATATTGTTTGGCAGTCAACTTCTGTTGACACCCAAACAATTCATACAGCTGCACAAAAAGTGATTTACATCTTGTGCTTAAAAAAACTATAGCGCAGTTGAACAGTCTGATTTTAAAGAGGAACTATGCAGGATTTTTACCTTAGCTATGCTACATTTTTACCTTAATTAAACAGCTTTGCAGTATTTGTGATGGTTAGATAAATGGCTTGTAAGTTGTTACAGGGAGAATGGAGGCTCTCTACTTTCCATGTAGTGTCTTTTAGCCGAAAACCAACCTTGCAAGATCAGTGCCTCCGCCCTGGTGTCCCAGCTCTTGTTGCGGCTGCACTGCGACACAATTGCACCCTGTAACCCATAATCTGTCAGGTCTGGACTAGAAAGAGGACACAGGTGCAGCAAGATTAAGAAAAAAGACAATTTTATTAAAGAACAAAAAACCACTCCAACGGAGGGAAACAAAAAACTCTCACACAGTGAGGCAAAAGGCAAAGAACTAGAGAGTTTAACTATGGACGTGATCCAGGGCTGGGAACAAGGGCTAGGGTGCACGAAGGACGAACACTCTGGCACAGGACAAAAGGAGACACATACCACACATGCAGACCACACACACACATGGGTAATGGGGAAAAGGTGGAAACAATCAGAAATCATGGCAGGCAGACCAGTGACACACAAACAGGAAGTTTCGAGAGAAGACAAGAACCCAACAACATCTCACTGCGTTGTGACATAATCTCTTGTTTATGTACACAAATACACAAAAAAGTGATATTTCCATAATATGTCCCCTTTAATGGGAGTGAAGTGCTAGAGAGGTGACTCTGAACATGAGCGTACAGTACGCAAAAACTTCACGCCAGGTCTGAGCAGGTGTACGCACATTTGAACCAGCAGAGAACATGCAGGAGTCAGGACAGAGGCTCTGTCGGATTATTATTACTAGATGATACTGATGCAGCGATGCAGACTTCATGTTGTCGTTGTTATTAGTAAAATAAATACATAAATATAAGTATACAGCTACAAGTTCATCAGTCCGTGTTGAAAACTTAACTCCACTTTTATTTTGAGCGACTGAGGTGAATTAAAGCCACGAGTAGACAGACAGATATACAGTGTGATAGGACAGATGATCATTAATCAGCTGTGTAAACAGAAACAGTCAATGACAGACCTGTTACTGTTCGTAGCTACACATCACAGATAGAAACCTCCTCCAGGTAGAAGCTCTCCTGCTCTATGTCGTAAAGTTGGCAGGATGAGGCCTCTGAAGCAGGAATATATCGGGGCGTGTCATTTAAATTACGATCGTTTTCAGCCGTCAGATTTACCAACACTACAATAGTTTTACACCGAAATCGGCAACATACACACTTTTCGTAAATCACACATGACACTTGGTGCAAGCTGATATTTACAACAGAATCTACACCAGATCCTACGCAAGTGTGATAAATGAGGGCCAATGAGTGTATGTTCCCTGATGCCAAGATCCTTTGCAACTTTGAGAACAGTTGATTATTGTACTCGAGTACTGCTCCTAAAATCCTACAACGCCCAACGTGGGGCTCGGACCCACGACCCTGAGATTAAGAGTCTCATGCTCTACCGACTGAGCTAGCCAGGCCTTCTTCCAAGATAATATCTCCCTTAAAATAAAAAAATAAAAAAACTCAGCATGTACAACACATTCATCACAACTACCATGCTTCAGTACTGTATGCTAACTTTACCAGAGATTGTCCAAAAACTTTCCACTGCAGGAACTTTGGGGTATTTTTACGGGGCTGGGGCTGTTGGCGCGTGTCTCCACAGTAGGAACCGCCCCTGAAGGACAATCTCCCAGAACTTTTATGGGGAGCATTAGTAGAAAGCATCTAAACTGCTGGAAATACAAAACAACAACAACCTGCACACAAATACCTAGAAGGCTGCTGGTGCTGATTGGGAAAACTCAAAGTGGGATGTGGTGCCAACAGGAAGTGCAAGAGTAAGAGGCATTTTTAAAACCCAGGGGAAGAGGAGCATTAGCAGAAGGCATTTATACTGCTGGAAAAAACACTAACAAGTTGCACACAAATACGCAAGATCAAGACTCTTGGACAGTGATTGCATCCCCGCAAGAGTGTGGTGGATCCTATATGGGACCTACCCTGCAGTGGAGGAACAGCAGCCTAGAGAGGACACTCCTGTAAAGTTCCAACCTGCTAAGTTTTACTAGGAACTTCCTTGGTGGAAATGGGACTTATGTTCCCTGAAACCAAGTTCATTTGCAACAGTTGATATGTACTCCTGTACCCCTCCTAAAAGCCTACAACGCCCAACATGGGGGAAAAACCCACGACCCTGAGATTAAGAGTCTCATGCTCTACCGACTGAACACATTCATTACAGTTACGATGCTTTAGTACTGTACGCTAACTTTACCAGAGGAACTATAGTGTATTATTACGGGGCTGGGGCCGTTGGCCGTTGGTGTCTCACTGCAGGAACCGCCCCTGAAGGACAATCTGCCAGAACTTTCATTGGGGCTAAACATGTCCCTGCCTCGGGGTAGGTACTTCAAGCGGCCCAGAAAAAAGGTGAAAAAAAAGGCTTAAGGTTTACTTGGTGCTGATTGGGCACACTCAAAGCGAGATGTGACGCCAACAGAAAGTCTACACTGCTGGAAATACAAAACAACAACAACAACAACAAGCCGCACACAAATACACAAGATCAAAACTGCTGGACAGTGAGTGCGTCCCCTCAAAAGTGCGGTGGGTCACTGGACACACAGCAGCCTAGAAGCCAATGCAAAAACAGTCACCACAATCTGGTTCAGGTTTGGTAAATCACATTTTGTGTGCTAAATAAATCAATTTGCATCTACTCCTCCCAGTATTTTGTGCATTCTGGCAAAAAAACGCCCCATATTTGCATAGATATAAATGGACTGCGTGTGCTATTTTGCTCTTTTGAGAGACGCAGTCCTCCGTTTGCCTGGTTAGTAGATCATCTTCAACATGTGTTTGCATGTGCTATCAAGTTTGCACACGTTTTTAGACAGGCAAACCTATAGTAAATCAGGCTATGATGGTAGACCTCATCATCATGCCAAAGTGGAGCTCAAAGTCTCATGACCCAGAAAGAGCCTCATGCTCCATCAACACTTGTGCAGTATCTTAGATAGTATGGCTTTTGCTGCGGATGTCCAACAAACTCCAACCACCAGTGTAGGACTGTAAAGACAAGCTTTTTAAAATGTAATATGAAACACATACATTTGTGTAATGTAAAGTAAAGTTGATGTTGCCCCAGGAGTGTCCAGGCTTTTAAGATAGAATTTCCAATGCTTGTCAGTACAAGGACTCATTTGTCCGTCTTTCTGTTTCACCTCCGGTGTACCAATGGAAAATGGATCATAGCATACAGAACTATTTTGTCTGCCAGTTCAGCTAATATGATGAACTGATCATTAGTGATTCAGAGAAAACAAACTGGTTCTTTGCTCTTTTCTTGACTGTTTTTAAATGACTGCTGTTGCCATTTGCCCACAGCCACCTATGCTGCTGCAGTGCTCTTCAGAATTTCTGAGGACAAGAGTTCAGACTACAGGAAGAGAGTGTCAGTGGAGCTGACACACTCTCTCTTCAAACACGACCCTGCTGCATGGGAAATGGTAAGAACCCTGTATGTGGCTATATACATGTTGTTGTGTCATGAATGTTTAACTTTTACACCATCCTTAAAAGATACCACATATCCACAAGACTGCAGCCACTCATTAAAAAAATACCGTGGTCTTGAATCCTCAAAGTTCACAGGTGTGTGTGTGTCTCCATCTCCACTGTGTCTCCTGTGATGCGACTTTATTGACCCGTGTGCTTTAGATAGATCCGGTGTTGTCATAGCAATGTACCAAATGATTGATAATTGAGCTGGAATCCGGTGTGTTTGTTTCAGGCCCACACTGCAGTTCCTCTGGAGCCGACGTACCTGGCCGATGGTGAGTGCTTTGGTTTACAGCAAAGGATTCTTCAGCGTTATTGTGGCGCCTCACTCCTCAGCACAAATAATACACAAATTACAGTTGGAGGAGAAAATTGTTTTGATCAAAGGATAAATTTAACCAAAACATATAAAATATTCTGTGCTCAATAAATGTGTTAGTTTATGAAAATTACAGTGTGGGTACTCTTGTTGCATTTAGACCATGAAACACACTCTTGGCTTGAAACGCACGCTCTAGTTTGGGGTCTCCTCTGTGTTGTGCATCAAACACAAGCCCCCTCAACATGGTGTACATAATGCAAAGACAAAACCGAAAAAGATGAAGCTGAGTCATGATGGGTTGTTAGATAGGAAGCAATTTCCATGTTGTTCCTCCTGCTTCTGTTTGAAAAACTGGAGTAAATTAATGATGCTGCAGCTTTTAGTCGCCACAGACTTTGGCTCAAGATTGGATGTTAAAAACCCTACGAACTACTTCCAGACAACTGATGAGACGCTTCCTTTTTTTGGGGAACAGTCTCCTCACTTTTACTAGTGTCAACTGCCATGTTGATATTTCATCTGTGTCTGAGGAAAATGAAACACAGGAAAGATCGGAGGCTCTGTACCATAATTTTCCAAATGTACCGTATTTTCCGCACTATAAGGCGCACCGGATTATAAGGCACACCTTCAATGAATGACCTATTTTAAAACTTTGTCCATATATAAGGCGCACCGGATTATAAGGCGCATAGAATAGACGCTACAGTAGAGGCTGGGGGTTACATTATGCATCAATTAGATGGAGCTGCGCTAAAGGGGATGTCAACACAACAGTCAATTAAGAATTAAACAGTTACGGCAAATACGGGATCCAACATGCCCGGCTCCGTCTCTTCGAAGTCGTCATTGATCGAGTCAGTTTCGCTGCTGCTGTCTAGCAGTTCAGTGACAATTCCTTTTTTGAGCCATTTTGGGGTCTTTACATAAAAAAACAATTGGAAATGAAATATATATACCGGTATATATCCAGCATGCACCGCGCGCGGAAGAAAATGAAGTCGCGGCTGCTTACCGTAGTTGCGAGACTACATATAAGGCGCACTGTCGGCTTTTGAGATAATTTGAGTTTTTTAGGTGCGCCTTATAGTGCGGGAAATACGGTAATTTAACATAAACAACACTGTCATGACATCATCGTTACAGTTATATTAACCACGCACAAGAGACACAGACACAAACAGCCATTGTTGAATGTATTTATATCTCTGGACATTATGTGAGCTCTTCATATTCTTCATGTCACACTTGTTTGTTTTGTT
>OMNW01028809.1:8603-25647 GCA_900303245.1 Selene dorsalis | reverse complement strand
ATTAAAACCCGACCTGGCTGACCCACGGGTGTTGAAGCCGGGACTCGAAGCAGCTCACTAGCATTAATCCGTGGCCTGAACCTGTCCTGACTCGGCCAAAAAAAAAAAAAAAAAGAGGAAAAATGACTTGAGTCACCCGCCCAAACCAGCGCTTCCCACCGGGTTGGTCAGGTCACATGCACAGCATGTTCTTAATGGGCCTGTCCGGGCAGGCCCATTAAGAACATGCTGTGCATGCCACATGGCTGTAAAACGTCCGCTCTGAATAAATGCAGAGGCACATGTAAACACCAGATCGGAACAGATCACCTCACATGTAAACAGTTGACATGAAATCTTGATTCAGAATGATTTGAATCAGAATGAAAAAAAGGCTGTATGTAAACCTGGCTAGTGACTGAAATTGATAACTGGTAAAAGATAAGAACAATCCTTTCATCCATCCTTCACATTTCTGACAGTTTCTGGTGATGATTTACACAGGATACATGACACAGTCAGTCTGTTACACCTGGAGCTTGTGCTGCTCGTTTCATAACCTTTGGAACAAGTCACAAGACAAAGGTGTGCATGCAGCACAGACGCTCTACACCTCCAAAACGGGTTATTAGAGAGAGACAACAAGGCAATAATGATGTCACACCTAAAAGCAGATGTGAGTTTACATTTTGAATTTAAAAATGGTTGTGAATTGAAAAACTGTGTGGAGCTCCATTTTAGCAAATGTATATGTAAGATAAGCAAGAAGAAGTTGTGAGTATATGTTGATACAGTGCAGCTGCTGCACAACTGTTACATCTGTTACTTTTAGAGATGCATGCCTGAACTGTTTGTCTTGTTGATTAGAAAGTGCATTAATGCAACTGCTATGGCCCATTTAAAATGTAAACATTACGTATTAAGTGGTGCACCAGGTTAAAGGAACTATTTACAGCATTAGTTCTCTGAGAATGACATTCACATCCAAGCAAAGGGATACTGTAAGTGAATCAAATCCAATCAAATCAGGAATTAAATCAAATTGAATCAAGCTTTTGTGAATCAAAATTGAATCAATTCAGAAAATATGTGGCAAACCCACACTTAGTGTGTGTGCGTGCGTGTGTGTGTGATGGGAGGAGAGCTTACTTGGATCAGACTTGGAGAACGTGTCTCTGTCCAGGAGGTTTCTGAAAAACAAGAAAACAAAGAGACACGTTGACATGAAAATTAATTGCACATCTGTCCCACTTCAACAAAGAAAGTGAGAACTAGAAAGTTACTACATCATTAAACCTTGCCTAATTAGCTTTCTCACTACCCTGACAACTTGTTTACCCATAATCCTCCCCTGACTTGATTAACAAAAGCTATTCCATCCAGTCTCTGCAGCAACATTAAACAGACTGTAAAATTGAGCTTAAAGTGGGGCCCATTTATATTTCAAACATACAGCAGGGAAAACAGCAGAAGAGACGACCTATTTTCCACTTTTTTGCGCTCTCTGGGTGCCAGCAACAACAGAGGAAGTTGCCATCAAATTTACATGACACTCTGGTCTTCGCTCTTTGCATGGGGAGGGATAAATGCAGCGAAGAATCCCACTGCAGAGCAGATGCTCGGCGCCACTGAGGTGCTCCACGGTTAAACAGCTCTGAAGGAATTAAATATGCACACAAAGACGACAAGCCACAGCTGCCTGAGACGAAAAAGAGGGGAGCAGCGCAGGCTCTGGAAAGGGAGACCCGGCTGGTTACGTCAGTGCTGGTGGGCCTTTGTGGTTTTAACTCTGTGTCATTTGCTTACAGTGTCCAGGTCTCAGGAGGAGGGAGCCAAAAGGACAGGGACAAGGCCAACAACACCCAAAGGGACAGAAGTGAACCTTCACTCACTCAGCTTGTACTCCTGCCAAATACTACATTAAAACCACATAAAGCTTTCATAGAGCTAACCCAGAAAGACTAAATAATATGAGTAGCAGGGCCATCAGCAGCAAGTCAAGCAGGATTCACTCCCCATCCTAAAATAAGGTAACAAATGTAAAATCTGAAACTATACTCAAATATCTAATATAATGACCATAAATCATAAGACTGATCCTGATTTAATACAATCCACTGCAACAATACTCCAACCTACAGCAAACAACAACACAAAGCTGACTTATCACACAATGTCCCTGCAACAGTGTTTACCAGAAGCGACCAGAGCTGTTGTCTTGGATTGTGCTGCTGTGTGTCCTCTGTGTCCAACTCAGTATGTCTTTGTTTACTTTCCTTCATTCTCATTCAGCCTCCGATTCACAAACAAGACTGGGCCAAAATCTAGTTTATAACCGCACCGCCTTATCCTTATGATTGTGACATTGTGATTTCAGCTGGATTTACCACTCTGATAGAAAGTTAGAAGACTGGAGTCACTTTGTTTCTTTGCTTAAGTTATTTTTTTAGATTTTTGTCTTCATTTCAACCATTGTGAGAGGTAGAGAAGGAAAAATGAGAGCGATAGAGAAAAAAGACAACCACATAGCAAAGGGTCATAAACTGGACTTGAACCCATGTTGCCAGGTCAAAGACTAAAGCCTGAAGAACATGCACTTTACCAGGGCACACGTTCAGAGTCTGTCCTTTCATGTCTTTCACAAAGAGCAGTCTTCATCTGGGACTGAAAATCACTTTGATTTACGCTCAACTTCAAAACATAACTTTTATTAGATGCAGGTCTAACTTCCTCCCTTTGATATGTAGAGTTGATCAAGACCTCTGCAATTAGAGAAATGCTCCTGCTGATGGGTCCAGACAAAAACAGCCAAACTCCAGCTACTACCCATGATGCATAGGAGCTTTGTGACAAAAAGAAGTCATCTATAAAGGACAATTTCACTTAATCCTGCAAATATCAGTGGGCCAAAAAAAAACATGACTTGAAGGTTTTGAGGGACACATGTTTTGGGACAGCCACCACATGGACAGAAGATCCAGACATGTGACAACCCAAAGATCTGTGTGAACATTTTATATCTAATGTCTGTATTAACAAGGCTACCTTATTGCAATACTATGACATACATAACGGTATCTAGCGGAGGTGATTGCTCTAAGACTGTCAGGGAAGCTCTGCTTCCACTGAAAGGTCAAAGAATAAATGGTCAACACATTTCACTGACTAAAAATAGGTTAGAACATGTTCAACTCTAAGACGAGTTTGATCAGAATCAGCTACTTATCACAGGTCAACTGATGCGATTTTCTTCTCATACATTTCCGTAGCGTCTCAGTGCATTAAACCTGTTGAAGCTCAGTGTCCATGGATTTCAATGGGGCAGCATAGAATGGTTGTTTTCACTGCAGCAAAACTAGACGGTCATTGGATAAATGCTGTGATTATGTGAATGGAGCAGTGGACGGGCCTGGACGCTGGGCCTCTGTATGTTGATTGGAGGATCTGTCTAAAGGATGGATCCCGAATAACATACACCAGCATCGGAGGATAGACAACTTCAGTCCCATTGCTGATTTTGCAAGTGAAGTTGAGAGACAAACTGTAGCTCACTACTTGGTATTTGCTTGGTTATATAGCTCATTTCCATTGTACATATCATACGCTGTAAATAAAACACAATTATGGCATTTCCTCGTTTCTGTTTAACATAATTCTCCCATTTCCTTGTTTGAGTTTAATGTAGTTTTGTTAGTTCGTTCATTAATTTACTTACACAGTAGGATAGGTACAATGTAGGCCGAAGAATGAGCTTCCCCTCTTTGAAAGACGTAAATAAATATGAGCTGTGTTGTTTTTATGGGAAGAGCAGTCTCACATCTTATTTACATACACACTTCACTTCAACATAGTGAGGATCTTCCTCATGTCTTTTGAAAGAGTGGGAGAAAGATGCTGTCATGCGCACAAACCAACAAACACACCACCTCACAACTTTGCTGTTCTGACTTTGGTTTGCATCACGCTGAGCTTATTGATAGAACAGTAAGAAATGAGTCATTTGACAGTTTAAAGGGGAACTCTGCCAGTCTGGTGGCTTTTCCACTGTTCTACTAACCCTCCTCCCAGCCATGTGCATGACGAAGCCGGTGAAAAAGCAATCCGTGGAGGGGTGGACAATGTTATGTAACATATATGATGTTACAACATGTATATTTGTGTAGTCTTGTCTGTCATAAACAAACGATTACGGGTTATGGGCACGTTTGTGTCGCGGTGCCGCTGAGACGAGAGCTGGGACACCGGGTCGGTAGCCAAGTACTGCACTGATGTTACAAGGTTGGTTTTCAGCCAAGAGACGCCAAGTGGAAGACAGAGAGCCTCCGTTCTCCCTGTAACAAGTCACAAGTCCCGTTGTCACCATCACAATTATTCTGAAGCTGTTTCATTAAGGTAAAAATGTAGCATAGTTACTGTAAAAATCCTCCATAGTTCCTCTTCAGCCATTATGCTCCATGAAGAAGAAACAAGAGCGACTTATTCCCACATGAGCTACTGTGTGCTCAGTATTACTTGAAGCTGTAATAATCACAGAAGCATGACTTTGTCCATATTGTTGTATTGCTGATGACAGAGAAACAGAGAGAGGGACGATGTGGGAGAGTGGGGAGGGAAGCTCCTGCTATCATGCTAGCTGCAGGGTGAGCGCTCTGTCGCCCGTCCTGTCCTGCATGACAAGCAGTGAGTGTCTGGGAGCCGTTGATGGTTAGTGATGTATCTAGATCAGGCACTTGTGTTGTGCTGATCCCTGTGTGGCCCAGATGGTAAAACACCACGCTCTGCTGCCTCGCTGTCAGGGCACACCCATCGGCCATCCCCAGCTCTGAAACCTTAAATAAATGATAATAAGCGATGGATTTGGGGCTAGACATATCAGGGCCTGTGCTTTATGACTGGCGGAAAGTCTGAGTGATTGTGTAGGAGTGAGAAGTGGGCGACTTTACCTGCCAAATGGGATAAATGTCCAATAAAAGCAATACTGTACTGTCTTGGCTCACTGAGGAGTATGAGTGGAGCCAGGGAACAAGATGTAGCAAAGGAGGGATGTAGAAAAAATGAGTCAAAGGAATGTATGAGAGACAGCATGCAACTGTATGTGTGTGTATACAGCATGATGTGCACACTCCTATAGGAATATGGTAACCTCCCCCTGATTCATGTGCACCCGAGGGCTTCCACCTGGCCCTGATAGAGACAGGCAACTTTTTAAAAAGCCCTTTCCAACCACGGGCAGCCCGGGGAACGTCTGGGCGGCTCGAGCAGAGTGCCTCATCGTTCATCAAACATTTATGAGAGCAGTCCCTCCTCGACACCAGAATTACATTTGAAATCCCACCAGTTACATCACAGCCACCTAAACATGGCAGCAGAGGCTTTAAATACCCGTATTTGTGGAGGGGAGGAGAGGGACGCCCATCTGTGAGCGAAACTGAGATGAAGTTTTCCAAGACGCGCTCTGGAAAACAAGGGAACACTAAACATGCTTTCTGAGGATTGCAAACCAGACATAGAAAAAAAAATCACACAGGCCGAATATTCCCATAACAAATTCCTTACAGTTTTGCATTTACCCATCATCACCACCACCAATATTTGTGTATCATTTTTCAGCAGATGTCAATTTTAAGGAGCAGAGTGATGTGTGCAGTACACATGAATGAAAATGCTTTTACAGTCAAGTCTCAAAAAGTGTCGTATCACAAATTTACACAAAGCCTTAAGGAATCCTGGGAGGTGAAGCATGTCTCTATTATAATATCACATTTTTGATTGTCTTATAATGAATTTGTGTTGTTCACTTAGCAACCTACAAAGGGCTCAAGCACTGTCTGCGCACAACTAAATCTGGTTTGTGATTTCAGAGAGCGTAGTTGTTATGATTTGAATTTCTTTTGTTAAAATTATCAATTAATTGATCTATGGCTAATTGTTTCAGACCTGACGTTGTTGTTTCAGACTCCCACTCATACAGCGATGCAAAAACCTCCTAACAGGGAACCCCCAAAATCAATCAATCAGTATTAACTTCACTGTATCAAACAGCCACCAACACTTTCTTTAACCAGTGACCACTGTTCAGCTTCCCCCAAATAAATTCACACAAGCTACAAGATGGATGTTGAGTGTATACATTTTTGTGGCCACGGTGGGATCGGTAGCTTTGACCCTGGCTGGGTTTGTGCCGGCTCACTGAACTTGACTGTAGCACGAGTATCATGAAAACGTCCTCAGCAAGAAAACCTCCTCACCATCTTGTTTCTTAAACATCAGAAAGCTCCGTCACTCCCACCGTGTAACCTCGCATAAGAACACAAGCTTGACATTTCGCCCTCGGAGCCAGTGTGCAGGTTTGTTTACTGTTAGTGCGCTGGCGGCTGTCTGTGGAACTATAAACTAGCTAATCAAGAGGCCCCCGCTGTGAACGAAGGCGCAGTAATGAACAGCACAAGCGCTTCCTACTGGGGGGGGATAACACCAGATCAATAAGGTCAATTGAGTCTGAAGACAACTCTGAGCTTTTCTGTGCAATCCACCTTTGAAGCACCTTAGACACGCTCCTAACTCCCAACGATTTTCCCAGATTCTCTGTGTTTGTACGTGTCCTTGGGGGGAAGTGATACGCATCCAATAATGAACAAAGGGAAATCCACCTTTCCTGAGGGAAAGTCAACACCATCAGCAGTCCACAAGCATTTCACCACAGAGAAAAGGCATTTTAAGTGGTTTTGGAACGGCAACTTTCCACACCATGACTGCAGCAGTCTTATTCAGCAGCAATGAACTGATACACGATACACACATTTCATCCATTCCTGTCCCTCTAGACATTGTGGATCAGGCCTCCACTGAACCAGTCAGACCCCTGCAGGTGTGTAGGTCTACACAGTCCTATCTTAAACTTCTTTGGAGTCTTCATAATAAAAATTTCTGGATATTCATCTGAAACATAATCAAGATTGCTTATTTTCATCATATAAACTTAATCTCTTCAATGCTGTTAAAGTTCTACTTTTCTTTTAAGCTGGAGTTCTTCAGTTTACTTCTATCAGAATTTCAGTGTGGTAATGTGACCACGGCTGAGCAATTGCAAATCGTGTTTACATGAATTTATACAGAACAGTGTTTGCAGTGAGCACACAATGTGCAGTATAATCACTGTGTTAGATGTGTTTAACTGATAGAGAGAAGACTACCCTTTCTTTAACTCCCTTAATGTTGTCTGCACACTCAACAAACCCCACAGTCACAGGAAACATATAGGTGTCCCCACTTACTGTCTCCATCAAGGACTGTGTATCGTTCAAACATTTCTACTCACTATCTGTAACAAATAACTTGACTTTGATCCCAATTCTTAATAATACTATTTTCCAGTGCAAATTTTATCAGATCCATTTTAACAAATATAAAATTACATAATTATTATTATTATTATACGCCTGAGATATTGAAATTTGGTGTTGGAGGACACAACATTATTCAGTCTTAAAAAGCATGACGCCAGTTTGGTTTGTCCATGAAAGTTTAAAGTTCAGTGCCACTCTGCATTGACACTGTGGCCATGACGCGTTGCACCATTCTTTTACTGCAGCACATCATACCCGTAATTTCAAAAACATTGAAATTCAGATTCCTGGTGAATTACTGAACTTCGCAGGGTGAACAATGCACTTCTTCTGTTTGCCTCACAGGCATCACATTGAACAAAAGAGTACCTGTCACTGTGACAGCCTGTAAAATCTGTTAGTATTATAAAAAACATTGTGTAGTGCCAAATGCATGAATCTGCATTTGGAATGTGAATGCATGCATTTTGATGTCAGCTTTGTAAAAATGAGAGACAATGCATTTCAGCACCTGCCTTGGCTCGAACTTCATATCATGCAGCTGTTCACCTATCTGAGGCTGGAGAAGGATTCCAGGTTTTCTTCTCTGTCAGGATGTTTCATTCTATAAGTTTAATCAAGGACTCAGCAGTACTAACAGAACATCTGGAAATGTAGCAAACAACTTTAGTTTTTTATTTCTCATTT
The DNA here is from genome assembly GCA_900303245.1 of Selene dorsalis. NCBI lineage: Eukaryota > Metazoa > Chordata > Actinopteri > Carangiformes > Carangidae > Selene > Selene dorsalis. The sequence goes on along the minus strand of OMNW01028809.1, from coordinate 17,635 downwards.
TAATGTCATATTATCATTCCATACTGATTATTTATGTTAGGTGGTACCTTTTCATCTGTATAAGTTTACAGACATGAGCATTTACAATTTGTGAATTAAAAAAAAGTGAACCAAATACAATGTTTTTACATAATGTCTCTGCCAAACGCTCTGTGAGGCTGTTGAGACTGAAACTGGCCTTGCACTTCTAGAAGCTACATATTTTTATCCTACAGAATAGTCTAGACAGAGACAGAGCATCTATTGTCCAGTCATCAAATCTGATAATAGTCTCTCAACATCTAAGATCACAGACCAACAGCAACCACTATAAATGCACTTACAACAAAAGTACATACCGTATATTAACTGAAAATCTTTATGGACTTTGACTTTAAATACTATATCTTATGTTAAGTATTTGCTGCTTCCTCTGAAAGTTTAAAAGTCATGAATTTTGACCTAAACATGCGCAATGTCCCAAAAACAAAATCACATTGTAAAGGCATCAAACACTAAATCAATATGATGTTTTCAAATTTGTCCACAGCAATCACAGAGATGGAGGAGAGCAGCTATGCAAAAGATGAAAGGAGAGGATTAGAGTGGGCAGGAGGTAAAGTGGTTAGTGATGTGATGGAGCCATGTCGGTGGTAACCAAGTGAAGCTACTGTGGTGGCTGGTGCCTTAATTAGGCTAAATGACACTCTTAAAAACTCATTAATGCAGCCACTCACCATAACCCCCATTGGGCCTCCTGCGGTTTGGACCTGCCACCTGAGACCAACTTGATCTGTTGGTTTTATGCTCTTCGCTCTGTTTCACCTAAATAGTGCTGAATTTGTATGATCAAGAACCCTACAGGGAGCAAAGCTGGAAGGTGAAGCAGCACTGAGAGGATGAAGTGGAGGGCAAACAGGACAGCCAGTCTGGTCAAGTTTCAGTCTGCTTAGTTTCATTAAAGTTGATGGGAACCTTGGGTTGTACTTGTTTACTTATTAGCAAACTAATCCGATCTTTTAAGTTGAGTTGAATTTTCTAACTTGTGAAGAGGAGGACACAGGGGACTCAGATATTTAGACTGGAAACATATCATAGTCATATATGATCATTTTGTCCAGCGACTATACACAAACAGCAGATTCAGGACAACCATGTTGGACAACACACAATACACCAGTAAGTATACCCAGTGTACTACATTTGAGACGGGAAGTGTTTAATCCTGTGTCCGTGTCACTAAGACTCAAGGTTCAAGTCCAAAAACTAATAGCATCAGACCAGGAAAAACAACCTTAATTAAAAAGTTCTATTATCAGCTCTAACACTTTTGTCCAAGTCCATCGAAGAACACATTTCATGCATCCAACCATCATAGGAACTATATGACTGTCAATTTGACTTTCTATGTTCATGCTTCCTCCTTTTTTTCCCTTCACATCAGAAAGGTACTACACTGGTTTTAAATATGTGACTGAGCTCATTAGTAATCATGGTTATTACTAATTAAATAAGACTTTAAATTGTTGGCAGCAGCAGCAAGAGACAACCAGCTGTCTGATCTCTGCCACTACAGCATATGGCCAACTGCTATTTAGTGTCTTTAGGATGCACTAGGGACAAGATAGATCATTACCTTCCTAAAGCATCTGATTACCCCCAGAATTTAAGAAAATAGATGGATTTTAGATTTTGAGTAAAATAAACATATTAACTAAGAACCAAATTCCTAGATTTCACGTTCCATCAAACACCTTATGAATCACTGCAGGCTCCAGTTCTGGCATATTTTCTATCAGGTATTCCAGGTAACTTTCTGGGTGAGCAGCACTTGGCAAAGCTGTGATCCCATCAGGTACCCAGCTTCATCAGACCTTGATATTTGGGTATGTGTAGGTTGTGAAGTCAGGTGAATTTTAAATTCTGGACAACATTTAATTTGGTACAGAAAACCAAGAACAACTGATGCTGATATTTTTATGTTTTACTTTGGGTTGTTAAGTCCAATATCACAAAAAGGTCTCATGTCGCCACCGTTTTCACATGTTAAAAACCAACATTCTAATCAAGACCAGAGCACTACAATCGTTTCCTACCAAAACTTAAAGTCTGTCCTACTCTTAGACATCCCAGTCCAATTTTAAAGATTCAGCATCCCCAGCTCAGCATCTCAAACGGATAGAGAAAAGAAAGTTGATCTCATACTGACATAGTAATAACACTTTATAAAACTGACACTTTCCTCTATAGTTGAAGAAATATATTCTTTAACCATCCAAGTGGCTGTAGGGATTTTAATCATGTTTTCTGTCAAACATGAATCAGAAGTGAATTCACTCTCTGTAGCAGTTCAGCAGCGACAGCTAAGTTGAAATAATAATCAAAACACCAACTGAGAGCGAAAATTATTAGTTGCACCCACTAGTACTGAGGATGACTCCACTATGGCCTTGTAAGGCATAAATGTATGCGTCCATGTTATTGGAGTAACACTACAGTAGCACCACTACTCAACTGAAACATAGGAAACATGGGCAGAGGATTCCTCCTCTCTCTCCTCTGTCTCTTTCTTCACCTTCCTTTACGTAAAGTGCAACATCGGCTGTGACACATCGACCGGCCTCTCAGCAGGTCAGCGTCCAGCTTCAATACAGCCACATCGCAACACGTCAATTCTTCAACAGAATACACTTCCTACCTTTTGTGCTCAAAGGTCACGGCAATCTCTCACTGCAGACCATTTAGACGAGAGGACAACCACAGCAACATGAACGCTAACATCTTTTTGCACAAATATCCTCTGCTTCTGCAGCTTGAGGCCTGCCCAGCTCGCTGTCCGTGTGCAAAACTTGTGATCAGGAGTGATAGGCATTCATCAGTCAAACGGCTGCGTGCTGCAGGATTTACTTCTCACTGGTGCACAATATTGGACTTGAGTTAATCAATCTGTCACTTCTTCTGCTTGACTACACCTGTGATGAGTCCGGCGATGGTTTAGATTTATTGAGCGAAGGGGGGCTTTTACTAGACGATGGGCTCTATCTAGACCAAAAGCTTCAATAGCTCTGTCGACACGCAGACACACCAAAGTGGGAAATTCACACCACCCACCAGCCTGAGGCTTCTAAGTTTTGTGTTGGTGAAGCTGTTGAAGCTATCAACTCTGAGGTGGCTTAAAAACACTATTTATGATTATCCTCTGTTTAAAAATATAATAAAACGAAATGATTCAGCGATAGATGTGTCTGTCAAATGAAGGAAACTATAGCTGTGATTTGACACTGGGGATGAAAACATGTGAGCAGTGATATCCAGTATCAGTGAAACCTTCACTTTAAACACCACATGTGAAACTTTATCATAGCTTTGTAGCTTTTAACGAACTAATTGATCTACTGACTGACAGATTATTGATACAAACTTATTTTGTTCATTGACTAATGGTTTCAGTCATCTTTAAAGTAAATCTGTCTGATATTAATAGTTTCCCCTTCTCTCTTGTGAAAATTTGCAATTATTGTGCAATGAGTGCGATGAATAAGTGGAAGATTTCACAGCCAGTAGGTTGTGTATGTTCTTTTATAGACCGAACAATGAAAGCATTAAGGAGAAAGTAATCATTAGTTGTAGCTCTTAGGCAGACAATTTAAGATACAACTTATTAACAGTAACAGGCAGAAAAGCAGTGCCCACACAGGTTTATAGTTTGAACAATTTGCCAAATCACTTATTCTGTAAATTAACCTATTCACGTTCAAGATCTAAGTTGAATCAATAAGAAGTACTGAACGAGGCCATTGCGATTGGATAGTGACAACACCAAGTGATTGTTTTGAGTTTTACTCTATAGATTGCAAAATTACCAACACAGATAAGATCACAATGTACAAACAGAGTTGCATCACAACATCCAAACACATGGTACAGTTGTATAACACCACACAGGAAAATACAGATGGCCACACGGGCACTAGACTGACAGCTCACCGTCTCTCATGCTCAAGTTGGAGGCACTTTCATTGTGTTACGTGTTAGTTTCAATTTGGTCAAACTTGAATTTTTGAAACGTGACAGCTCTAGTGTACCGACACTCCCCGGAGTGGACTACACCTCTACAGCCCTGCTGGAGCGGAGCACAAAGATAGTTCTCAGCTTTCAGAATACTCCAATGATTTAGCATTGTCACAGTAAGAAAAGCACAAAAGACAGGTTCAAAAAGGAGATGGGTCAGAGTAAAGAAGTAAAGAAGGACACAGAGATATCCTGACTCTTGGTCCGTAGACCTTAACTTAGATTTTCTCATTGTCGGTCACTTTGATGAGCAGCATCACAAAAATGCGAGCATGCGAACAAATTCATGACAACACCACAAGAAGCAGGTGAATATTTTTTTTCTCTCAGTGCCAGCAGAGGGCACTAAAACACAGAGGCAATTGGAACTTAACAGGAAAATAAAAACAATATAATTTTGTAAGATAACTAACAATTAACACATCTTTTGACTCTATTGAGGTACGCTCTTAAAATCAATCAAACACGGCTCGTCACTGGACCTTGCATCTTTGTCTTGGACAGACAACTTCTCCTAGATATTTTGAATTAGAAACTGAACTGTGCTGCCACATTCAAGACTGGACCACTTGAAGAAAACATTTCTCCCAGGGAGAAATCAAAGACCCTCTTAAGATAAGATTTCCAAATCCTGCAGGTCACTTCACAAGGGGGAAATACCACAGCATGCACTCACAGCTTCTGCACCCCTCAGTGACCCATAGTGGTCACAGATGCATCCCAAGGCCTTCAGTCCACTTCTCTGCAACACACTGTCAGCACCTGCGTACTATGATGCTTGCTCTGAGGGGAATTACCTCCACAGTGTAGCATGAGCGCAAATGAAAAAGGTCCAGACCTGTGCTTGATGCAAAAGAACCTGTTGTATGTCTGAATACTAGAATTCCTGTTATATACAGCCTTATATTTAGACATATACCATCTGGTACACACTGACGTGTTTTCCCAACAGTTCAGTTTGTAATGCAGGCTCTCTGGTTCCTCTCACATAGTGAAACTCATCCAGAGCCACTGAGAATATCATTCTTTATCACACCTGATTTTAAAGCCCCTACGAAGAACTTTCATTTTGTGTTGATTTTGGCGACCCCTGTGGACAAAAGCGGTTATGTTTTGCCAGAATGAAGACTGCATTTCCCATGAGCTCCAGCGCGTACTATCGTAAAGATGCTCGCTCGTGCCGTCTCCGGTCTGAGTGACGTAAATCATGTTGTCCAGTGAACCCGACCACCACCTCCCGAAGGTAAAGAGCTACATTATTTAGAAATAGCTTATCTTCCCACTGATGGCCTCATTTGCTGCTGTTGGTCATACAGAGACAACAGCAGGCTTCTGCATATGCAATTAAAAGTTCTTTGTAGGGGCTTTAAGTAAATATAACCTTGAAGTATAAAATCAAAAAATCTGTTGAACCAACACTAAGTAACTTTTCAACCTTCATATAATATTTTCAGAACTTTTGTGATGGTACATTGACTTACAGCAGGTTGAGTAACACCTCTGTCATGGCCTATTGCCTTCACTGGCACTGGGCAGCTTCAAGGTGGATGGTAGGAACCCCTCCACACAAAAAAACTACAAATGTGCTGACTGCTTTACGGCATACGTCACTTCCCCGTTTCCCCATTCGTTGAAAACACGGAAGTCGATGCGAACGTCAAACGTGCAGCAAGAAAACCAAAGAAATTAAAAGTTTTGTCTGAGGAGACTAAAAAACGAGAGAGGGAGAGTAACAGAATCACCGCCCGGACAAGGATCAATATTGGCCCGGCTTAAACTCGCCAGCGCGTCATGACTTCCTCTAGCAGACACCGGAGCCCGCTGTGGTGCGATCTACCTGTCCAGGTGCAGGTGCTCTTCAGAGTTTCTGGCCACCGGGACATCGGGCCGGTGTTTCACAGCCCTCCATCCGCTGAACCACGCCACCAGTGCTGGCGGTTATAAAGTCGCTTTCACGGCAGTAGGCTGATTATACTTTCTCAAACACTAATGCGCAGCAAACTGTGATTAAAAGAGCATTTTATGAGATCGCAGGGTTTCCTAATGTGACCGACTGTAGACCCACGTACGACTCCAAGCCTCCATCCACCAATGATTACGCTTTCATCAATCACAAAAACTCTCTCTATAGTTAATGTTCGTGGTGCCGCTCTCTCCCTGCTGAGTGATACTGCTTAGCCACAGTTAGATACATTACCTCATCGCAATTCATCCCTCAAACAGCTGCTGGAAACAGCAATCAAATCAAATTTCACGCGACCTTCTTCTTCTTCTTCTTGGCATCGGCGGTTGGCATCCAACTATAGGTGCATTACCGCCCCCTACTGCTCTGGAGTGTGGACCTGACAATAGGCCACACCATAACACACATTCACACATACCCACACACATTTATATATTTATATTAAGTCGCCCCCTATATACCTACCCCATACCTAACCTACCCTATACTCTATAAAAAAGCCCTGTATCCCTTAAAAACTTCACACTTCACGCGGCCGGGAGATCAGGATGTTTACGACACTACGCGCTGGTGCTCATGGGAAATGGGGTCTTCCTTCTGGCAAAACACTACCGCTTTGGTTCACAAGTGCCGCCAAACTCAACCAAAAATGAGAAGTCTTTCGTTTTGCTTCAAGTTGTACAGTATATACACTTTACAGTTTCTTATCCATGTAACTAAAGCTGTTCTAGCAATCAGTGATGCAGTCTACTACAACAATCCTGCCATAAATCTTACCAAAGGCAGATGAAATATCAGCACCTTAACGCCTCCCAGTGTGGGGTCAACATCACTACAACTGCTGTAAATGCTCATTGTTGTAACTTTTAGCTGATTTGCTTGTAAACTTTTGTCCCTCAAGCGATCAAACTTCTCTGTTAGGAGATTCCTGGGAAAGTAAATTTCACTTCCATAAACACTAGTCATCAGGTTGGAAAAGCAAATAACAGAGTAAAAGTTCTACACTCACCCCTCACCCTTCTGACAATACATGGCATTAAAGGAGCTGTATGTGAGAAATGTATGGTAAGTATCATAAAATCACTCAATATGTCACCAGAGACAAAGGAATCATGTTCATTTGAAATACTGATCTAACTGACAACAATAGTACAGCCAGAACATTCGCATTTAAAAATTTTATTGCAGCACGCAAATCATGTTTATGTTTTGATTTTGTGTTTTGACCTTTTGCGTCACCCACCACTATCTCCTTATCACAAAGTCAGTAGCATTTTGGCATCCAGGCTGCCAGTTAACACCGAGCTGCAGCTAGAGCTGGGAGATAAAACAGTCTCCAGTTGATCGATTTAGATTTTCAGCCACAATCATATTTCAAAGATATCACATGGCAGAAATAAACGCGACAGCCTCGCACCAGAGACTTAGAGAAGTGTTTTTTATTGTGTTGGAGGTGGAGGGTTGAGTGTCCAGTAGAGCAGCAGTAGAGGTCAGCTGTAGAGGAGACAGAGGAGGCTCCAGAATCATGTGTCTGCTGTGAGGAGCAGTTTGGAGTCAGAATGACCTGATGATACGACGGTAAGAAAGAGGAGGAGAAAACTTTGACTCAACACTGAGCTGGTCCTGTTGTTTATTCTGCCGTGACACGTGTTGGCTCATCTACAGCGTGAGGAACATGCACTAAGGCTCCTGTAGATGCAGGGTTACTGTGTGTATCTGTGTGTGTCAACGTTGCACACACACACACACACACACACACAGGGTGCATAGAGTTAAACAATAACCTGCAGATGTGAACTCCACTCGTAGTTACTGTGAGTCAGATCAATAAAACTGTGTAAAGTAAAAAGTAAAAAGCTAAATATTCATCAACAACCTGTTCAACCTACAGAAACATGAACATGTAGGAGATATTTTACTGTGACAACAGATGTAGATGTGCTGCTGCTTCATCACCTCACTGCAGGTACTAACTAATGCAATCTGACATATTACAGAGAGGCATGCTCATCTTTACTTTGAGACTGTAGAGACTGTGTGAGTGAGTCTCGGGGTACCATAGCCACAAAGCTGGAGCAGGGCAAAGGTTTGTGGGTGGCTATCTGGCCACCTCGAGCCTGGGGGCGAGGGGGAGGGGGACACAACATGCTGCAGTATTTTGAATTTGACTGCAGCAACAGTTTTGGCCACAAGCTCCTTTAACTCCTCAGTGGATGTGTCTATTGACACCGCTCTTTGTAGTTTATTTGTCCTTTTTTTTCCCCCCCAGGGATCACTTTTGTAGTTTTGTCCATCACAGGCTATTTAAAGGCACTAACAGAAACACTGCGTTACTTAAAGCCCCTCACAACTCCATTACAGCCATTAAACATACACAGCAATTTGTGACTTCACTGCCCATCCATCAGTTTTCCATAATATTCCCTCTCACTGCCACGTGCGCCAGAGATTGTACATAACGTCTGCACGTGTAAGAACAGCATTTTGTGAGAAAGCAGGGATAAGTCATGACTCTTGAGAGCTTTTCTGGAAAACAACATTTTGTTCTCTACATGGTGGATACCTCAACTTGGATATAACATCTTTACTGGCTCTGATCTCAAAATCATGTCTGATCTCGAAATTGTTATCATCATCATCAGACCTCTAGCAGCCTGGTCTCCTTCAGCTGATTTCAGGTCAGAGGAAACACACTTAGTTTTCAATTATTAACAGAAAGAGAAAACTCATCCTAACCCAACAGAGCTAAATAATATAACAAGTCTTTAACAATACTTTGACATTTATATTTTGATATAAATGATATTTTTTTCCTAACATTATATTAGAGATGGTATTTGAGGATGATTCTAAGAGTTTGTCTTGATTGACAGAAACTACGCAGCAACTATTTTTATTGATTAATCACTTCCCAAACACTCTGATTGATAATTGATTCTTTGAATTAATATCATATTCTGAGTTTTGGGTTGACAAAATATCATCAAACTGTGAATATTGACTACCACAGTTTGACAAT
>OMNW01028808.1:0-20858 GCA_900303245.1 Selene dorsalis | reverse complement strand
GTTATTTTTTTGGGCATTTTTGCCTTTATTAGAAAGGACAGTGGAGGTATGACAGGAAATGGAGAGAGAGAATGGGGGGGGGGCAGACTCACAGTAATAATGGTTTTGTTCGGGAGTCAAATCTAACCACTCTCTCACCCACTAGAGCACCCAAGCATTTTACACATAGTGCAGCTAAACTTGCTATAAATACACCCAGTCGACCCCTGTGCTTGTTGTTTGGTAAAACAGATCTCTTACAGGTTAATGCTCCTAGAAAAGTGTTGGGGCCTTAATGTAAGATGCTTTGATTTGTAATTTTGTGTTTTTAAAAATTTTTTTCAGGGCTGCTGCTCACCATTTCATCTGTGAGTATGTGGCAGGACTGTCAATAGTGTCATCTCAGGTATTCCATAGAGAAAAGAGATGAAAATGAATGGCTTTGCTTTGGTTACATCAATGCCAATATACTCACTTCTACTCCATTTCATTTGAAAGGGGTGTCAGTTCAGGTGACCAGATTTTGAAAAGTGTGGCCACACCCTTTTGTGGATGAGTGCAAAACACTTTATTTGATGTGTTATCGTGGTACACATGCACTCAAAAGGATGTTAGAGCACATGTGAGCGACCATTTGTGTTTGGACAACAGGGGAGGTAAGATTTCTGTCATGTTGTTTCATATTTTGCGTAAAATTTTGTGTTGAAAATGATCACCGAAAAACTATGCATTTGTGAACAATAAATGATTTGGATAATTTCATCGCTTTAAGCTTCGAATCAGTTTCACGAAGCATCTAGGAGGTTTGGCAGGAAAATATCTCTGGACGTGCCAACAGCTCATGAACATCTAGTCCTGACATTTACAACTGCCCTTGTAAAACACCTGCAGAGACTAAACTTGCCCTGAGGTGAGGGGGAACATGATAAAGCAACTTACATGCTATGCATTAATAATCATATGAATAACAGTGTTATTATTATATCAATGGTAAGGCAATTGCCATCTGCAACAGCACTAAATAATGTACAACATCTTAGTCACATAAGCACAAATTAAGTACTGACATGGAACTAACATATTCATAGAGTGGGCCTGTTGTGCCAAAACATATGTGGTGCATATCTTTGAGTAGATATGTGTTTATTCATATTGATGTGCGGTCAACAGGTGCTCACAACTCATTGTTGCTTTGCTCTTGACAGTTTAATCTGGGGCTTGTCAGTGAATAGAGGCTTTTCTACTGTTAAAATGTCACTGGGAGTATTTTTGGACATGGACAGCTCACAGGATTACTTCCACTGTTGCTGGTCAGTCTTACAGGTGCTGCTACTGCCATCTGGAGGCCAACTGTCACCAGATGGCAGATGACTGTCACACACAACAGCTCTACCTTCAGGAGACAGTGATATAGAAATGGTCAGAGCAGGGAAAGGTTATAAATGATCTTCTGCTGTGACCCAGATAAAATGGAAAGTAGGTGCAATACTGTCTTACAGTGTATAATGGTGATGTTTTTAGAAAGTTAAGTACGGCACAGAAAATTGTGGCTGAAATATTTTGGTGTCCATTTGATGAAAAACACTGATTAACTGAAGTTGACATATTTATATCAGGATAAAACTACAGTGTGGACATAAAGACAATAATGAAATGTGTCCACGGTCACTTTGTTTCTCTTGTATTAAAACTTTCAGAAGATATATTATAACATCATAGTGTAGTTGTCAGCAGATCCAAATGTTGATCGATGTCAATAATTATAACCCATAACTGAGGCTATTGTATAAATAGATTGCTGCCATTATAGTAAAACTGTTGTATCGATTTAAATATGTCTTCATAGAAGAATGTACAAGTTATGCCCAAGTCATCAGTGTTAAGGCCAGTCACAGGTGACAGAGGGTGAGGGCAGGGACACACTGGACAGGTCACCAGTCTGTCAGGGCTGACATACAAACAAACAAACAAAAAAACAAACTCTCACATTCACATTTATGGGCAAATTAGAGTTGACAGTCCATCTATTGCACATGTCTTTGGAGTGTGGGAGGAAGCTGGAAACCCAGAGAGAACTCACACAGGCACACACAGGAGAACATGAAAGCTCGATCCAGGAAGGCCCCAGGCCGGGGAATCGAACCAGAACCTTCTTGCTGAGAGGCAACAGATATACAAACATAAAACAGCTTTTTTCTCTGACATTTATAAAAAACATTCAACCAACAGTATTAATAATACTAAGCTCCAGATAAAATTAACAGAAGAAATAAACCTTTAAAAACCACAAAGCGGTTTGTTTTTGACAGATGGCGTTTATTCTCACCAGGCATCTGACATTAGAATCGCTACATAGTCCGCCACATGGGAATGGCTACTAACACTCCAGAGGGGAACGCCCAGTGTGTGGAACAGGGATAGCATAACAAATGAAGAAAAGGAAAAACTAACTGTAGGCCACTTGACACAACTCGCCATCTCACTGGAGGAAAGCTCCATCAAGGCATTATTAATGCCGCTCGTCAGTCTTCCTGCCAATTCTGGTCCTCTCGGCTCTCATGCGAGACCATGTTCAGATCGGTGGTCCCACAGAACTTAACATTCAGTCAGGTATTTTTAAATACATTAGTTACATACATCAGATATGTATTTGAATAATGCCTACAACTGCTGTTTCACCAAACATTCAGAAGTAACAGCACACAATCGTGACAGACAGATTGGTTACATCAGGGAGACCATACGAGTCTCCAAGAAGGCCCCACAGGGATCAGAACTGGGAGACAGACGTCAGTCGACATGGTTAGGCTCACAAAATGGGCAGAGTCTGAAGGCCTCTCCTCTCAAAAAAAACAACAACTAAAGATACTATTACATATATACACATACACAAGGCTACGTTACCAGGCGGACCTCACCCGGAGTCCATTACTAGAAGCCCTCTTATAGGGTGGAAGAAGGTGAGCACACAACTTAGCAGCGTGGGAGTCAGACAACAACTCAGCAGTGTAGGTTCAGTAAGTGTTAACAGCAACCTGTGAAGGGTGAATGCACATTTTTACTCACGATGAAACATGGACAAGTGCAGATCCTCACTGATCCTACTCATATTTAAGAAGGATTAAGTTACAGTCAAACACTAATTAGGTCTATTTTAACAAGTGCTCAAGAGTTAAAGGAACAGTTCAACATGTGGGGAAATACATGCATTTCCTTTGTTGCCGAGTGTTAGAGGAGAACATCAATAACACTGTCAAGTCCGAACAGTGGACATGAAACTACAGCCAATTAGCTTATCTTAGCATAAGTAATGGAAACAGGAAAGAGCGTCTCCAGATGTCACTTACTGTCCTTGCATATCGTTTGTTCAATCCATTTCAACCAAAGTGTAAAAATTTGAAAAAGTTGGAAAGTTCAAAAAGTAAATTATTGAGCCTGGCAAACAAGACACAATATTTAAATCAGGAGCTTCAGAGAAGCTGGTAAGCCAGGCTAGCTGTCTCCCCATGTTTCCAGTCTTCATGCTAAGCTAAGGCTGTAGCTTTACATTTAACATGATGATACATGACCGGACAGGTATGAGAGTGGTATTAAACTTCTCATCCTTCTTTCAACGAGACAGCAAATAATCTCAATTGTCAAACTCTTGTGTGAGGGACCGTGATGTTTGTTCTGTTCACAAGTGCAGTGCAGGACAGCAAAGACACAGAGTCGCACAATTTTGGTTGCTGATCTGAGGCAGCAGCAAAAATTGACAGGAGAGGAGCATAAACACAGGAGAGGGAAGTTAAGGGTGATTTGTCTTACACTAACAGTAAAGCCACTTCTGTTCAATGGGGGGGAGCACAGGGTACATTGGTTCTGCTTCAAGTGCAGAGAAAACAATCCCAAGAAACTGGCGAACTGGGTTGTGGAGACCAGCTACCAACCTGTTAGCTCTGCCACCTTTTCTCCTCTAACACTTAACTATTTTTTTCCTAATCTAAAATAAGCACACACTGCTACCCTTCCCCTGGGTAACTGTGTAACTGTGGATGTATCATTTCCTGGCACAGCGCTGAATATATACTGAGCTGCAAAGATATTTTCTGAGTCTTGTGAGTTCAAGTTCTCATGATCCTCAGTGAAGAAGTATCTACAGCGCCAAAGAGAGGAAAAAAAAGTTTCTATCGCAAAGACTCATTAACAATACAGTGAACTAAGTCTGATTAGCAGGAGCCTCTGATAGAACAGAGTCTAACAAAACATTTACTGTGTTAGTTTCTCTTGAGACAACGTAGCGTTTCCTCTTAGCACAGTTTTACATGGCAATGGCGGTGCGTGAGTGTCAGGAGTGAGTGTTGGGCTTCGGAGGTGAGGGGTCAAAGTGCAGGGAAGCGGCATCAAAGGACGCCGTTACAGTCCTTCCAGATTCAAAACCAGTGGGCACCGTGGTGCTGCCTCAGTTACTCGCCACCTCGTCTGCATTGTCAGGCACATCCGAGGTGCTGTCCAGTCCACCACGCGCACGCCAGATCTTCACAGTCCGGTCACTGAAACACAGGAAAACACAACTGTAAGAGGCAGAAAATAATAATGGAAGCAAACCATGTGAATAGAGAGCTGCTTTGCACAAACTGCAATAGCAGGGCAAAACAATGGCAGAAGTCTAACTAAATAGATAGAGAAAACAAATTAAATGACTAAAGAAATGAATAAACGCAAATGAAAATGGTAATTCTGCTTTTATACATTTATGTATGTAGTTTTCATTTATTTATATATTTCTGTGTCCATATGTTAATACGGTACAGTAGGCTGGTCCGAACATCAGTCTAAAGCAGGATTGCTTATCTTGGCAATCCAGACAGAAGGAAATGATCCCTACGAAATCTACATGCAACAAGCTGGGAACAAAAAACTTAACCTAACCCCATGTAAGGGTTTCTAGTGAGAGGCTGCTGGCAGACTTGCTGCTGGATGTGCAGCAGTGCCAAGATCAAAAAGTGGCTAATGATGCTGCTAGAAGTGGGGGCCATTCCTCTGAGTGCCATCTGTCCATATCAACGGCAAGTGAGATGGACTGGCAGAACATCACCTGCCAATGGGAAACGGTATGTGCTGGTGGAGCATGAGCATCATGAGTGGTACAGTGCTCAATAAAAGCAAAGACGTACAAATACAGAAATAAATAAACACATTTGTGCATAAATAAGTGAATACCTGTTATGAAATTTTTTATACTAGTGTCATTTTTTAGTCCTTTATAATACACCAGAGTCTCAAGTTTTGGGACCTCATTTGCATGCAGACTGCAACTGGTGGTTGTATCACTTTTAATAAACAACTGTCACCTATTAATTGGAAACTGTAACTTCGGCTGAAGCTGGCCCCTGATTCAAAGGTGCTAATGTTTCCTTGATTTCTTCAAATTCTTTTAACATTTTTTTTGTGTATTCAGTTTCCCTATTGATTGGTTGCTCAATGTCAAGAAGGTGGGTCTTAATGTAATGTGAACCAGCCAGAGGTCGATACAAAGAACCATCAGAGAGAGAAAGAGTGTAGGGAGTAGGAGTAGGAAGAAGAGACCAACACAACATGGCTGACTTGCTGCCAAGGGGTGAGAAACTCCTTTAGCTAAGACTGTGACAAACAATACCAAGAGGAAGAAATCAATAAGCACTTGACTATTACTGAATATCAATAACAGACTAAAACAGTAATCAATCTGTGTGTGAACTCTGGCCCTGTTTGGAGTTCATATCAATACCACAGTCAAAAGATGAAGACCTTTCAGTGCCTTTAGTGCTTACTGCTTTATGTGGAAATTCAGGAGCATGTCATCCACACCATGGATGTATTATAGGAACATCAATAAAACAAAAATCACAACATTGAATAATTTTACACAACAAAATGACAGGGAAGAAGTAAAGTTTTATGAGTGTTTCGGTAGAATCATCAGGAGAGTACGTGGCTCTGTGACGAAGACCAGGGACATAACTGCAGGAAGTCAATTCAATAGTCAGAGGCAAGTTAATACATAAATCTACTGGAGAGAAAAGCGCAAGAATCTTTGAGCCAAATCAGGGACTTGACAGAGAGTAAAGCGTGTGTGAGACTCACTCTGAGGCAGTGAACAGGTGGCTGCTGTTGGTAGAGATGCTGTTGATGGGGCTCTCGTGACCCTTGAGCTCCCCTAGGGTCCCCAGTGTGTCAGTGTGCCACAGCTTGAGCACCCCACCTCTGCAGCCGCTGAGCAAGGCCGGAGAGCCGGGGACGACGCCCAGAGCACACACCCAGTCACGATGAGCGTTAGGGACTTGCTGGTGCCGGAAAAGGATGAATGTAGAAAAGGTTGACACCAGCACAGCCAATGAACAACTTTAAGTTTCTTAAACTTCACGGGAACTCATGAGGAGTCTGGTCCCTCTGCAGCTGAGCGGATAAATTAAAGTCTCTCTGCAGAACAGGACATTTTTACAGATGAAAGGTTGCTTTGTGTGACAATAAAATTCATTTGTGTGCTTCAGCGGATTCTTTTAACTGCTGCAAAGACCCTGAAATTCACATTTCCTTCAAACTTTAATATGAAGACACATGACAGGTTCTCTCTCTCATGTGTCTTAGATAGAAAAACCTTTGAAGCAGCATCTCGGCCTTTCTGAGAAAACTCTTCAAACTGAATCATTAAATAAAATCACAGCAACTAACTTAACACATACATCAGGAAGGAACTATCTGAGATGACAGTAACGCTAATCAGCCACAAAATCATGACAAATCAAAAAATCTTGTTGTATAAAATCATTTCGGCTGTTTTAACGCTTATGGTAGCAAAGTTTAATTTTGTACATCCAATTTCATAGTAAATGCAGATCTGTTTTACTCGTCCCTTTGTTCCCTTTTTTCTATTTCAACCTTTTTCTTTTAAAATCTTTTATGTCTTTTATGCTTCCTAGTTTCTTTATAGCGTCTCTTAGCGCCTTTTCATGTTATGTAAAACACGCTTAATGGTCTCAGAGCTGAAAGATGATACACAAAAAAAACTACTTTAACTGACTCCACCAACTCATCTCCTAGTCTATCTTTGTGGTGGATTTCTGGTCATGCTCGTCCAGTACCTGCAGCAGGTCTTTGCGGTCCAGGTCCCACTTCTTGATGCCGTTGTCCCGAGAGCCGCTGAAGAAGATGTCCCCCTGCACCACCAGAGACTCGATACCGTCGTAATGTGGCGGTTCAAAGTTATGTGTGGGGGTGATGCTGCCCAGGGAGCCTTCAGTCACATCGAACAGCTGCAACAGCCACGACACGTTACACATGTTAGATGTAGCATATGCGAAAAAGTCTGTCAAAGAGCATTTTACTGTGGAACGCACAGCGGCTCTTTATTTACAATTACAATGTAAGTTGATCACATGCAAGGGAAGCAGATCATGTTGTGTGATGCAGTTTGTCTTTGTTCTCATTCGAGATGTTTCAGTTTAACTTCATTCCTACACACACCTTAATGTAATGGTCCTTGGACCCGGTGATCACCAGGTCTTGGTTGTTTGCGGACTGATCCACAGTCAGACACATTACTGGACCAAGGTGACCTGTGAGTTTCCCAGTGGATGCAAACCTGACAGAGACAAAATTTCAATCGATACAAAGATTTAATCATTAAAATCCGAGTGTCTAAATGTGGGCTTTTATCATCAGGAGGGGAATGCTGACATGAAACTCAAATCCATGACAATACAAAACAGTTTTTACCTTAATGGCACAGGTAAACTGTTCTTACAAAAAGTTTCAGTGAATAAAGTTTGAATTGTTCGGGTCAGAGTGATTAAAGTATTTGAATCATCCAGTCTGACAGTTACAAGCTCTCTTTATTTATGTAAGAGGAGCAAAAAGGCAATAACAGCAGTCAGCTATGAGAGATGGATGACAGGGATTGATTAGATTGATTACCAATCTGGTTTTAAACAGTGTGCAAAGAAAACAGATTGGACTTTGTATTAACTCAAGGTTTGTGTGTGTGAGTGAGAGAGAGAGTGAGAGAGAGAGGCATCGGAAAATGGTGCAGTGGTGTCATTAGAAGTGAAAAAGAGGTGGTGGGAATGATAAACACGCAGTCTGCAGGGTTTGTGTTAGACGGGTGTTACAGCAGAATAATGATTTAACAAAGTGATGTCATGATTGGATTTCTGTATATTACCAGTCCCAAAGTTTAACCTATGTTGTGAGAAAAGATTGAAATCTTGTAAAGCCTATAAGTCTCTCCATTATCATTTAGTAGAAATCTTGACCTGATTCAACATGCTTATTGCAATTCATTCAGTGAGTCATGTGTCTAGAGACCTGCTGTGTGTAACTAAAGTGTAATGCAGTCTGTGTGATCACCTCCTCAGGTCCCACACTCGGACTGAGTTTCCAGCGGCAGCATACAGAACTGTCCCGTTGGGGTTGAGAGCAATCTGGTTGATCTGGTTCTCTCCTGCTGGGATGGTGACGGTTCGGCTGGTGTTAGATGCACAGGCGTCCCCAACATTAACCTGACCAGAGGACCTGAGAACAACACAAGCAGGAAGCATGTATGACTGTGCTGTTACCTGTCACCTGAATGACACAACAGGTTCACCCAACAGATTGTGTTGGCCCTTTGACAGCAGCTCTGACACACATTGATGGAGTCTGGGCCGATATGTTTTAATTTACAGAAACTCCCTGGATATAAATTTCTATATTTGTGTATTTCCACAGATTTTAAAAGAAATGATTATAAGAATGACAATGTGTGGAAATAGTGTGGAGAATAATGTCAAGTGCAGTTTCACCACATGAAAAGTGACATGTTTAACAGGAGGTTGTATTCCTGTTATAACAGCCAATGTATAAATAAATAAATAAATAAAGTCAGTCCACTGAAGCTGTCATACTCACGTTAGAGTTCGGATGCACTTGGCCGAGTCCCGAATGTCCCACACTTTGATGTAGGACGTTGAGACAGTGAAGACCAAACTGGAACTGTAGCGGACTGACACCACATTGTTGGGGTGACCAGCCAGGGACATTATCTCCTGACCAGTCACCAGATTCCACACCTTACAGGTCCGGTCTGCAAGAGGAAACACAGTCTGTCATCTACTACGTTTTTTGAAATGCAGGCAGCGTCCTCTCCAAAGGAAGCCAAACCTAAGCAACAGCTCAAGATCACGACTCATGGGAAATTCATCTGACAGCTTGGTCCACGACGCATTCTCATTTTAACTAAACCAAACACAGCACACAGGGACAGGAGCAGCTCATTTATCTGTGGGTATGAGAGTTACAGTCGAGCTGACTGCCTGTATTTTTACTTCAGGGTTTTCTGTTATATAGCTTGTGCACCATGAAATTTCTACTGTAAGTGCGAAGCCACTTTATTTTATTAGCTCCCCTTTTCATCTTCATTAATTCCTTTCAGGTTTTATTTGCTGTTATATAACAGTGCGTCAAAATGTATAAATTACTAGAACTGTAACAAGTAGACGCGCGATGCATACTGATGAAAGACACGGGAGAGTGAAGGAGGGAGAGAGGGAAGGAGGATTATGAGCACTGACCTTTGGATCCGGTGAAGAGAAGGTCATCAGTGCAGTCGACGCAGAGTACAGCTTTACTGTGGCCCTCCGCCACGTGGACACACTGCAAAGTTGCTGAGCGGCTGCTCTTGGTGGCTGGCACTGGGTTAATAACGCCCCTGAAAAACACATACACACATCATCATCAATAGGTGCAGTGTGGACATAATCCTGCCCAAGAAGCGGAGTGCAGCACGGATGTAAATCACACCCATACAACCAGAGGCATGCACAGCATGCAGCTCTCGTGGTTGATCAGCATGATGCTGCAAAACAAAAACTGAAAGGAACGACAGTAAAAGTCCAGGGGAAAACGGGGAGACTGCTATGAACAGTCGCCCTTATTATGCTGAAGAAGAAGAATCTAAAAATACTACTATACCTTTGGATATTCATGGAACAGATTCAATAAAACACTCAGGGAGACAAAGACAGATGATCATTGGAAAGTAGAAGTGCTGTATCATTAGGGGATGCAAGTTCAATAGCATCACAGGCACCAGATCGATCTCTAATTAGGTGTTCATGTTGACAAATTGGCATCTGATGGTGTAATTGTACATTCAGTATCAGGAGCAGCAGGGTGAGCTGGTGGTGTACCACAGATCCACAAGTCAATATCCGGATATGTCACACAAACAGTGTCAGTCATGAAGAGAGGAGGGTGGAGTCCACACCATGTGCACCTGTGTCTCAGATTCACCTCAGCCCCGAGCACCACCGTGGAGTCTTAGAGGACCATGACATGACAAATAAAAAATAAAACTGTACTTGGGTTGTTTGGAGAGGGGAGGGGGAACAAGGCGGAGGGTGTGGTTGGACAGGTGGAGACCTCCATTCATCCTGGAGTGGAAGAGAGCATCCCATAAACCTGAGAGCTGATTATCTAATCATTAAAACACAACTTCCTTTTCTTATCAAATTCATGTCATTATTTAGTACAACTGCACTTGAAGGACTAATTCTAGTTTGAGTCAGAAGTTATTTAAAACCACAGTAATCATATAACTTCAGTCTACTCTACACCATACCAGTGATTAGGCAGGTCTGAAATATGAATGTTTTCTTCTCTATGCAGCCACTGATTTCAAGTCACATCAGGCCTATATAGTCTACTTCACTGTAGTTGTGTCCATGACATTAAGACGACTTTTTGCTTCAAAACCTTAAATCTGACAGACGTGTGCATAAATTCCTTTAATTATCAGGATAAATGTCTGATATCTTGGTGTAATACCAAATACTGTATAAAGTCTATTGGGTGATGGACCTCAAGGCCAAATGTAGATTAAAACCTAGTAAATGGCTGGACTGCACATGGATTTTGTGCGTGAGGTAGGCAAAAGCTGGTGTGGCACCACTGTTAACAACTGACATAATTGCATTGTTTTTGAAAACTATATATAACTATAACTAACTAACCTGTTGGCTTGAATCAGTTTCCCATCACATTTATTAAAGCTAAACGGATGGAAAAGAATGGCTGCATGGAAGATGAAACATAATCCTCAGGCCTACCCTTTGTAAAATGATCTGCAGACATATGCTGCGACAACACTAGCATGGTCACTACAGTGTGCACCCAGGTCTGCTAAAAACTACATACTAACCAAAATGATGACACTGCACTCCATGATCAAACATGTGCTCGTACATATTAACACATGTGTTCTTGGTTACATTAACAGGAAACGCACTGCAACTTTGCAAATGAGACATTGGCCAGCATTTGACAAACTGACAGATTTTGGAGTGCAGAGGTCCTGCTCAAATCTCTCACTGTGTCAGGCTAATGTCAATTTTACTTATCTTCACTTCTTACTTATCCTGCAGAGCACGCGCAGTACACCCCAGATACCCTGTCATACGGCTAAAGACGACGACGTGGTTACTGGGACGAGCGGTCGGGGGGAGAGGAAGTGGTGGGCTGCTCTTCGGGTTCCTGGTGACTGGGCTGTGAAGAAGACAGTGGGGCTGCCAATTAAGCTGCAGCATAATTAAAGTGTGTGCTAAGCTGTTTACACACTGCTGGCAGAAGTGTGGGAGGACTGCATGAAGACAGAAGGAGGACGCATATGCTGCATTCACGTCATAGGGGAGCAACTGTCAGCACAGCCTGACAGTAAAGTGTTTGCACATTCAAACTCATCTAAAGGTATGAAGATGGCTGAGGCGCCCTGCTCAATGTGCTTTACTGAGTTCATCAGTAATGATATTTCAGAGCAGTATATTTCTGCCAGTAACAGAGGTATATGTCTCACTAGAGATCCACAAAAACATTTTATGACAGTTTGGTCGAAACATATCCGTGGTGGATCAGTAGCCTGGTTTCAATACAAGTTACCTTTATTATAAAACCTAAGTCAAAAGCTTTACACAACACATCTTTCCTCTGTAACATGGGAAAGACCCAGTTTTTGGTTTGAGGATGTAAATAATAATGATATAATGCAGTTTTTTTCTAAAATCCAATAGTAGCCAAGCGTGTGTGAAGTTCAGTGCTAACTGCACACCAGTGTAAAAAAAAAAAACTCAACTAATTAGGTTCTTGTCCATTAAAAATGTCATGTTTAGCCTGAGGGAGGTGGCAGAGTAAATGTCGTGTCGTAGCCTCAGGGGTTAATTCTGTGTGTACTGTGCTAGTGGCCCAGAGGACAAAACACATGTCATGTAATTGCAGCAGCCAAGTTCAGGTCTGGTCAAGTGTCTCTACGATCTGCAACAAAGGAAATATTCCTAAGTAAAAAGCCATGTGATAAAAACTAATTATTTTGTTTGCTGTGTGCATACGAATGAGTCATTCTCTGTGCTGATGGAGACCTTTGTGGTCAGGCAGTGGTGTTGACCAGCTCAAATACGACAATCACATTTTTTGAATTAAAAACATAGCTTTTACTGGCTTTGCCTTATGACATGAATGCAGCGATATTCAGTTCTCATATTGACCACATGCGCTCACAGACTGACCATGCATGTGTCCAACAGCTTGTGTGCACAAAGCACAGAGGTAAGCGTGTGCATGTCATGCCAACAGAAGCTTTAAGAAACTCTAATATTAAGACTCACTGAATGATTATTACCCAGAGGTAGGTCATTTATCATAAAATAGAACCACTCATCTGCTATATTAAGTCATCTGCTGTGTATTCTGAGTTGTCAGTGCATGATCAGTTCATTCAGCTCTTTCTGCTTCACTCACAAAAATCAACTCTGAAGACAAAGACAGGGACAGGACAGAGATTTCTTCAATAATGAACATGTTCTGTAGCAGAAGGACTGATAAGCAAGTTGAACACTGAATTTGAGTCAAATGCACCACCGGTGAAAAGAGAATAAATATCACAAATTTTCACCATTATGGCTCAAAGATGTTAGCCAGGAAAAAAATATGACTTAAAATTCAGCATAGAACTTGGCAGGTCAAAGGTTATCACACCAGGTTGAGAGCATTGTTGATTTAGCTGAGACCACATGCTTCTCCAAAACAGGAAACCGAGAGAGGAGGTATTAGTAGAATTGAAGTTGAGGGTATTTCGCTTTTTTTTATTTTCGGCCTTGCAGCCCACGACGTCGGCACTGAGCTCTTACTGTTTAATCTCCTTGACCTTTGCCCTGTCGGCTGGTGCGTGCGCCTTGTCATAGGTCTTCCTGCGAGAGAGCGGCGAGGGCTCCGGAGCTCGCCTTTCCACCCCTGATGAGGTTCTGGAGCCAGAACTGAGCGTTCAGTTTCATCAATTCATCCACAAACAACACAAAGACAGTATACAGAAATAATAATAAAAAACAACGCAAAGAAGGATGTAAAACAAACATAAAATAATGGCAACAATTACAGTAGGAGATGAGCATGCAGTACACACAGAAACACAGTTACCTGATGTTTAAAGTCCCCAAACAGAGGTGGGTCTTCGCCAAGCTCATGTTTTAACTACAGAAGATACTGAGTAGGTTTTAAGCTTCGCTAACATGTAACCGCACTACTGTATCTGCTGATGGATCGCTGTCAGCCAAAGCTCTGTTTTACACTCAAGTCAATGCACGCTCAGGTTTGAAGCATGGTCTTTCACGATCTAGTCAAAGCGGCCTGTTAAAATATTTGCTTTCATTGCATCACTCAGTTTAATAAGGGATTAGAAGGGTAGTTTATGCAGCAATAACAAGTAAGGCATATAAATGTTAATATTTGTTCCAGTCTGCATGCTTTTACCTCAAAGAACTCATCAAGTGGAGGAGGGTATAGTCATTTGATGCAAGGAGGCTCATGAATAATGTGAAACAACATTAAAGGAAGCAGAGGATGTAGCGGCAACATCAAACATGCAGGCAGAAAGTAGGTAGCAATTAATGTGTTAGAAAAGAGTGCCGGGCCTGGACTTACATGCTGCCCATTTTAGAGGAAAAGCCGGGGGAGAGAGCTGTGAAGTCCCTGACTGATGAGCCTGACGTGTCCACGTCTCCTCCCCCATCTGGTGTCTCTGCCAACGGCAGCATCGGACCAGAGAAGTCTGCGGTGGGCGCATCAGGGGCAGAGTCAGAGTTCGCGTACAGCAGCTCCATCTGAGTGGTGGTCCTCCTACGAGCCTGTGCAGCACAGATACAGGAAAATTAGAATGAGAAAGTATTGGTGAAGGAGCGATTTCTGTGGACACATTAAACTGTTCCTTACCTTATTCCTTGTTTTGGTCTCTCCACAGAGTTTCATAAGATCTGATGCTAAAGTGCTGGAAGGAAAACATGAGTTTTATATGTGAGTAATGATAAAGACACTTGACCTATAACAACGTAGCACAGTAAACATAAAACATAATCAGAGCATAAAATGAGTTCACTCAGCTTGAAGCAAAGGCACAAAATATACAAAATTAAATATAAAATCAAATCTAAACACAGGTGACACATACAACATGAACATAATGTAACACGTCATGATAGTAAATAGTACAAAATGTTCCAACAGCCACATTATTCTGGTGTGTGTCTCCCCACTTCCCTGTTAGATTTCAAGTCCTAAATTTTATTGCTGATTTTTAAGAATTGTAATGAGTGAAATGCTTCTTCATCACTATATTTTTATCCTTAAATGATACAAAGACAGAATGAGTAACTTTAAACCATGTGTGGTCTAATCTGTGTCGGCTAAGGGGTCCTTGATGTAAGAAAGTTTATGAACTACTGCTTTATATTATATGAGATACCAGGGTAAAGCTGAAGATTATATTGTAACATAAAACATTCTGTAATAAAAAAGTATTAACTTACGTTCCCTCAGCTGAAGGGCTCTGGGCAGACTCATCACTGCTGCTGTCATCTCCATTTTCTGTCAAATTAAATAAATGAATATTATCAGGGGTAGAAAATTCCCTCTTGGCTGATATGACTGCTAAATGACTTTCTGTACACTTTTCCTAAAACTAAATAATTCATCTTTTTTTTCTATTTCACTAAAGGGTGAGCAGTTTTCTTCATTATCAAAAAAGAAGGAGGGAAGCAGATGAGGGCGATGTCAGCGCAGTGCCATGCCGTTTTATCCACATCCTCGCTAAGCTTGATGGGATCAGATGGATTGAAAATGGTGAGAGGTCAGAGGTCAGACAGTGGGCCAGGTGGGGACGGTTATAAAGAGAGAGATGTGTGGGCAAGTTGAGGTAAAAGATAAGAGACCCGACACGAGACAACAAGGTGGAGGAGTGGAAGGAATCATTAATCCGCTGCTCCTGATGGGGACAGCTGACCATCGGGGTCCAGCTGAGCTAATACATCCATGTTGATGGTTCCTGTGGAAGGGTCTGGGGTTAGCAGGGTGCTAAAGCATGGAGGCTGTAGCACATAGTGAGGTAGGAGGAGGAGGAGGAGAAGGAGGAGGATGTGTCCAGATGAAGGGAAGTGAAGGGCTGGCAGACAGATGAAGGGAAGCCTGGTTGAATTGCACCTCATGCACCTGTTTGTGTTATGTTTAGTTAGTTTTCAGTGCAAAGGGAAGGAACCATGCATCCATAACACAGATAAGAGTCTAATATGGTTTCACTTACCAGCAGGGATGTTACCTAGCTCTGAAAAAACATAAGAAACAAAAAAGAAAAAGAAAACGTGGGGGAACAGAAAAAAGGCAATGCACAAATCAAAAACACAGTCCCCCAAAATTCTAAAAAACAAAAAAGAAAGGAAAATAAAGTGCATCTACTGTAAACTGAGTGTCCTGCTGAAGAGAGGCTCGCAAAAATATAGAAGATATGGTTTCATACAATTTCATGACCAAATGGTAACAGTGGAATTTGAGTCATTTGTGTGATTAGTTCGGCTTCTATTCAGCAGAAGGCGCCACCACAAGAGCATCTCAATAAACCCAATCATGCAAACAACCAGTAACCCAGCCCACTTCCTGGAAGCAGGTAAGGTATATTAGCAAAAACCAAACTGACTCATAAAAGAGGTACAAGAACGTCTCCACCATCATCATCATCATCATCATCATCAATCATCATCATCATCATCATCATCATCATCACCAGCCTCATCGTAAAGTAAAATCTGAGCCCCACTTTAAATGACATGAAGCTATTGACCCTTCCAAGAGGTGGGCTGAGTTATACCAGGGGTCCTGGTCTGTGCTCTGGTCCTTATCTCCACTTCCCCCTCGACCCAACAGGTGCTGCTGTTACCTTGCAGAGCGTTCCCCAGCAGTGCATCCAGCTCCGGGTTGAACTCTGCTTTCTCCTTCAGCATGTGAAAGAGCAGCTGGTTCTGTGTGGCGCTGGTGATCTCTGTCTGCTTCAGCCTGCCCTCCATCACCTTCACCTGGGACTCCTTCTGAGCCGCCTGCAGACCCTGAGTGGACAGAGTGCAGATGTTTCACAGTCAGTGTGGTCACAGTCCATTTTTATCTCACAGATACCCATCTCTGTTTTTTAATTATATAACCTGATAGAATCATATAGAAACCTACTTCAATAAAACATATGAAAACATTGTACAATTGTTGTTGACAAAATGTTGTGAATGTAATGATGTTTATCTGTATGTTCCCTGTAATTTTAACAATTAAAAAATAAGAAAACATTTCCACTATTCCACCTCTTGGTATCTGAAACAGGTGCAGCTTTTTGTGCTTCTAAATGATGTTTGTTGAAATGAAACTAGACATCTGGTCATTATTAGTGCCGGTACCTTGTTTATGGCCATTGACATGAAGTGGTCAAGCAGGAAACGAGCCTCTGCCAGAGTACAGGAACCAATCACAGCAGAGACGTCCACAGTGTCTCCCTCCTCCTGGAGACAAACAGAAGTTCAGAAGATGTGAGTTGGGGCTCATTCACTTTTTCCCTCTGTTTGAGTCCATATATTGACTGGTTCCAGTTTAGATAATAAAGGGTGATCATGGTTAGGGTTCAGGCTCTCTCACCTTGGTCTCCTCCATCTGCATAATGTTGGCCTGACAGTCTGCGATGCTGTCATTGATGTAGTCTATGTTTGCCGTCAGCGCATCAACCTCTTCGTTGAGGGGAGGCACGGCCTTCTCAGCCTCTGGCCCCTCCCTGAGCAACCGGTCCCTCTTCCTGATGACCTTTTCCTTACGCTTGGTCAGCTCCTCCCGTTGCTATAGAGACAGACAAAGAGGACAGGACAGCTTTACATTTATTTTTGTTTTTGCAGCCGACTGATGATGAATCATGCAGCAACAAGACGACAGAGCAGTTAATTAAAGACCTCTCCAAGGTTGACATCTGACACAGAAACAACCACTCAGTTCTTAGCGGCTACAGCTGATGATAAATCCATTCATTTCACTTTTAGATCCAACGGTTCAGGCCCATCCATCACTGGCCATGTCACCTTTAACCTTGCTTCAGTCCATGTGAGTCTGATGATGGATTACTACTCTGCAGGAGAGTTGAGGTTTCTATCTACAACCCCAGCTAAAGACACCTCACTAATGTTAGATCATTCAGACTCAGCAGAGGTTTGTGTAGATCACAAACAGCTGTTCACAAATCCAACACCTCCATATTTCTGTATTGTAAACATTTAACTGGGAAAACAGTCAACACACCTTCATGAGATGTACAAATGTCATGGATTGTTGTTGACCTGTACATTACACTGTGCGTGCAGGACAAACTTTGACTGACTGTTTGAGCTACAATTACACTGTAGCTGTTGCTGGCTGTTGACTACAAACTGTGTAAATAGAGTTGGAAGCAGGAAACAACTCCTGTTTTATGATTTAGACACGGCGAGTTCCCGGGAGCAGTTGACAAGGGCAGTGATGGTTGCGAAGTTAAATTCAAATGTGATGAAATGGGATCATCTCTATAAGGACAGCAGCATCACTGGCCTCTGACCTGTAGCTCCGTATAAGCGCTGGTTTGAGAGCGAGCCCTTATTGCTTTAACAAAATCAACCAATCATCCGTCTTGTGTAGGTGTGTGAGTGGGATGTTGTGAGGTGGGGTCACTGCAACATGGCATTATAAATCACAGTAACTGCACAGTGCTGCAGGACTTCACCTTGAGGAGACGGTTCATGTCGGTCTCCATGTTGGAGATGGTCATCCTCTGCATGATGACGTCAGAGACCCGCCGCTCCAGAGACTGCCATTTATTACGAGCGATTCTGGTCGAGTAAATACCCACTGTGCGCCTGTAGGACAAACTACACACACAGCATCAGTCAACAATGTTATTGATCACTGCATCAAATTATTCAACACATCCATGTACATTCGGGAATACTGTAAATAAAGAAGCTAATGTTTCAGAGGAGGTAAATGAGTCTGTGTTGACGCCTGATCATCATAATGAAAAAAATGTGCAAAGACAGATTTATGTGACATTTTAGGGACTGAGGATGAGCCTTGTATTTACTGTACAGGCCAAACTCAGGCCCTATTTTTAGATGCGTTCCATATTGACCTCTCTGAAAACACTGACCCACACAGACTCACCGAGTACCGTTGGGGGCCGTGTTGCCCGAGGAGTACATGCGTCCAGATGGAGGTCTGTGGGTGGAGTCCTGTACTGGATCTGGGAGGTTGACTTTCCTGATGACCTTACCTGAGGTGGGCCTGACCTGCCTCCTCAGAGCTGTGACCTGACACACAGGACAAACACAAGAGGAGCATACATGAGAATTACTGCAGGCATTTCAGCCTGTGCCATGTATGTGCAAACCCACAACTGAACAAAAGCTGGCTTTTCCTTTCCTACAGGCAGAAAGTTGTTTTTTTTTGCCCACAGTAAATATTGTTTATATTTCTGACATGCGAGTGTTGGTCTTTACTATGTTTGTAATGTTTTTTTTTACCATGCAACCAGAACTGTTGACGCTTTTTTGGAGTGTGCATGAAGCAGAAAGTGACTAGTGATTCTGCAGTTACCATGAAGGAGCGTTAGACATTATTATCTTCATTTTCTCATTCATAAAATCTAATGGGGACTAAATGCAACTTTAATACAGCAATAGATAAGGTGAATAAAGCCTCTGTCACCTCCTCTGTCTTTCTCCTCAGAATGAGCTCCTGCTGCCTCTTCTGAGCCTCCAATAACTTCAGTTGATGCTGAGGACGAACAAAATAATTACAGTGTCAGCAAAATTAATTCAATGAAAAGTATAAAAACTAATGAGCGGCTGATGCTGACGAGGCTGTGAACGACCTCCCCGTCACCGACCTCTTGCTTGCGTTGGTCTTTCTTCAAAGTGGCGATTTCACGGTTTCTGCGGGATTCGTTCATCCTGTTCTTCTCCTGCTGCTCCTTCATCTGCTTCATGAGACGGACCTGAAACAATTGAACATTATATTACACACACATATCAACAAAACACATTTTGCTGTGACGTATCTTTAATTGATGGATTATTTCTCATTATTTCTTCCATCTTTACTTTCTCTTCATCCCATTAAAAGTCTTTATGGTTTTAAGTGTGGTAGAAATAACATTACAAAAAAACAGTAAAGAGACAGAAAATAAAAAGATGTGACAAGAGGTAATGTCAACTAATTCAGCTGCATGTTTCTAATGCCACTGTAACTTGATTTATACTATGTTATGCTCTGTTGACTATATTTGAATAAAGTGGAAGAAAATTCTTCCAAGCATGAAGAGACACGATGGAAAACACAGCCTCAATTTCCCACTAAAGACATCACAGTGCAGTATTATGATGATCAGCCTATGTAATTTATCAAACCTTTGTCTTCTTCATCTCTGCCACGTCCATCTGAAGCTTCTTCAGTTGCTTCTCGTACTGTGACTGGTTCTTGAGCAGGCGGGCGTGTTCCTTCTGAGCAGACTGCAGCTTCTGCAGTTCCTTGTTCATCACACTCAGCTTCTTCTCATATTCAGCCTTGATCTTGCGAGCTTTGTCCTCTGTGCCGCTCTCCACTGAGGCTGAAAGTGCATGGCACAAAAATTATGGAAAACTGAACTTCCATTAAAAAATAAGGATTTAAAAGGCTGTAAAAAGATACATGTCACATAAGCAAACCTTCTTATCTTATTCTTATCCTGATACTAGTATCTGAAATGGTTCCGCCTGTGCTTAAAATACTGGCTCAGGTGTCAGCGAGTTCAGGGTTTATGCACTGATCCGATATCACGTAATGTATTCATAAACTTCAGCTCCACACCAACATAAACTGTCAGTTTTATTGGAAATTCATTCTTCTTTGCTGCTCTAAAGCAGTAGCTTACACTGGGAGTTGTGTTGCGCTGCTGTTTTAGAGGAGCCAGGTATGATAGATTTTTGGTAAATGATGTAATATTAGTTGTTAAATTATCAACAATTAAGCAACATGTAACACTAGAAAGTCCCACCAGTCTAAGAGGACATTACATCTGTACGACTTTAATTACAGAGGGTGGGATCTTTATATGCAGTTAATGAGTGGGTGCCAGTGTTGGGACAACTAGTGTAGGGATTGTTATTTTCTCCTTCATTCCTGTCATGATCAAGAGTCATATCAGACAGTAAAAATGATTCCTTCAGGTATCACAATCCATATCATGAGGGACTGGGTACTGGATTCTTTTACTGGGTAGAGTTGAATGTGCTGCAGGTACAAACACATTTTCTCTGATGTTTATTTCTTGTCAGAAACCTTGATCCTCAGTTGCCAAAAACTCATTTTTTAGTTAGAGTCTGAAATCTCCAACACACTTTTAATGTCTGTGGCAGACAAATCTTTGATCCACTACTGCTGACAAACACAAATGTAACTGTCATCATCTGGCTGCTGGCACAAACATTCACAACTGGATTTAAAGGATTCTCTACAGTCAGAAGCTGTCGAGTGTT